>OY740802.1:5715251-5825251 GCA_963514005.1 Raja brachyura
TGAAAATCTGAGACTAAGGGCCTGACTCACAGCACCAGAGGCCTGCGCTCGATCCCGACTATGGATGTTGTCTGTACGGAGTTTGCACGTTCTCCCCGTGACCTGCGTGGGTTTCCTCCGGGATCTTCGGTTTCCTCCCACACTCCAAAGACGTCCAGGTTTGTAGGTTAATTGGCTGGGTAAAATTGTAAATTGTCCCTAGTGTGTGTGTGTAGGATAGTGTTCGTGTACGAGGGTCACTGGTTGGCACCAACTGAACAGGCCGAAGGGCCTGTTTCCACACTGTATCTCTAAACTAGACCAAATTCCCCCAAGAAGCTTTGGATTCTGAATCAATTGACCATCTCAGCATCATGTGGAAGAAGTTGTAATTGTTTGATGATATGATCTAATGAATGTCAATAGACACAAGAGTTTGAGTGACCTAGTTCCAATCTTCGCAAATGTTGTAAAGCCCATTTTCAGTTGTTCTCAGAAATTATTTCAAAGCAATATGCAACAAAGCATAAAATGTACATGCTTGCATTCCCAGCACTCAACCCATGAAGATGTTTATCTGGAATAGGGAAAAATAGCTACATATTCTGTCCCGTAGAAGCCATGTTCAATAACCACATGGACTCACAATCTGCAGCACCTATGCTCTTGAGTCACTGAATTGAAAGCTGCAGTGTGGAAGCAGGCCCTTCAGCCCACCATGTCCATGCCGACCATCGATCACCCGTTCACACTAGTTCTATGTCATCCCACTTTCTCATCCACTCCCTACACACTAGGGGTCAATTTACAGAGGACCAATTAACCTACAAACCCGCACGTCTTTGGGATGTGGGAGGCGACCAGAGCACCCGGAGGCAACCCACGCAGTCACGGGGGAATGCGTGGGATCTCCACCCGAGATCAGGATCGAACCTGAGTCTCCGCCGCTATAAGGCAGCAGCTCTACCCGCTGCGCCACTGTACATGTTTTTAGTTTAGCCATTATTCATGATTTTGCCATGTGAGTTTAAATAATCAAGTTTAAATATTAAATAAACTTATTGCTACTGCTCAGAATAGCGTTGTGAAATGGAAGTCTGCATTTTAACATTAGTGGCACAGAATCAGATGTAGAACGTATATTTATTGATGATTTATAGTTAGCGAACCCCATCATTATATCGATTAATGGAGAAGGAAGGTGGATTGTTCCATTCTGATCCTGTGGCTAACGTTCTTGGAAGCCCGGCCCTGCTGCGTAGACTATATACCCAGCACAATGATGACACGGGAGCGGGCAAAGCTGTTACAGAGCGTAAATGCAGCTCCCAGTTTCAAAAATACCTTTCAACAACACATGGAAACATTTTGTATTGAGTTTCCTCCGGCTCACACTCTTCTAAATGTCTCGAGAGTTTAATTTTTTTTGAAATGTAGCATCTCTTGACTGTAATTTAAACCCTGTGGACTCCCCTTGGGATATTTACTCTCTTATAATAAGCCCTTAAATACAAGTTGTACAACATTTAGACTTATAGGGGTCATGTTAGGCTCAGCAAGGTCCTTCAACCAACATAGCCATAGAGTCATACAGTGCAGAAAGAGGCCCTTCGGCCCAACTTGTCCATTCCAACTAAAATGCCCCATCTGACCTAGTCCCACCTGCCTGCATATGGCCAATATCCCGCTAAAACTTTCTTATCCATGTACCTGTCCCAGCATCATTTAAATGCTGTTATAGTACCTACCTTAACTATGTCCTCTGGCAGCTCGTTCCATATACTGATGACCACCTGGGTGATGAGTTGCTATGAAATCTTTTCTCTCTCACCTTAAGCCTGTGTCCTCTGGTTCTTGATTCCCCTACCCAGGGGTAAAGACTCTATGCATTGACCCTACCAGCTCATGAGCATAACTGCCGTAGCAAGTTTGTTGAGGAACAGAAAGTGCCTGAGTAACTCAGCAGGTCAGGCAGCATCTCTGGAGAGCATGGATATTTGACCATTCGGGTCGGGACCCTTCCTCAGACTGAAGAAGTGTTCTGACCTGAAACATCACCTATCCATGTTCTCCAGAGATGCTGCCTGACCCGCTGAGTTACTCCAGCCCTTTATTGCCTTTTTGTGTCTTAACCAGCGTCTGCAGTTCTTTCTTTCTACTCTTTGTTGAGGAATAGCATTGTCTTTTAAACAGGACATCAGAAGAATTCCTTTGCTCTTTGTGTTCTGCATGGAACCTTTAACATTTACTTGAATGATAGTCCAATTCTACACGGCCATCGTAGAGACTGTCCTCACCTTCTCCATCATGGTCTGGTTTGGCTCAGCCACCAAGCACGACACCTGGAGGCTGCAGCGAATCGTCCGATCAGCTAAGAAGGTTATTGGCGGCAACCTTCCCTCCATTGACGAACTGTACACTGCAAGGGCCAGGAAGCGAGCGGGCAAGATAATCTCTGACCCCTCTCACCCTGGCCACAAACTCTTTGAATCGCTTTCCTCTGGAAGGCGACTCCGGACTGTCAAAGCTGCAACAGCCAGACATTATACGTTTTGTTTCCACGAGTAGTAACTCTACTCAATAACCAAAAATGTGTAGCCTCCTTTTGCTCTGGTATTTTATTTAATTCACATGTTTAATCGGTAATGTTTTATGTGTCATTCCTAACTGTCACTGTCATGTTGTCACTTGTGGGCGGAGCACCAAGGCAAATTCCTTGTATGTGAATACTTGGCCAATAAATTTATTCATTCATTCATTCATGTTGAGGACCTCTGATTAATGTCTGATCCAAAACAGGCACCTTAAATGGTGAGCTTTAATCAAATATCTCACAGTGCTGGAGCATTTATGGAGGGAATGGATAAATTGAGTTTTGTGACTAGGTTACTCCAGCATTTTTAATTTTATTCAAGGCCTGAGCATCTGCAGTTCCTCGTGTCCCTGAACTTTAAAGAAGGTTGTGCAGTAACATTGTGGAAAACAATTGGGACTGTAAATTAAGGAGAATGAACCAGTTGCTGCTTTGAATATTCTGACTTGGAGATGGTAGTGTTCACGCTGCACTAACTACAATGTGGTACATTGGGTAGAGTTGCTGCCTCGCAGCGCCAGAGACCCGAGTTCGATCCTGGCCTCGGGTTCTGTCTGTGTGGAGTTTGCACGTTCTCCCCGCAGTTATTCCTGCAGGTGCTGTTGTTTCCTCAAACAACTCAAAGACATACGGTAAATTTGCCCCTAGTGTGTAGGGAGTGGATGAGCAAGTGGGACAACGCAGAACTAGTGTGAACGGGTGATCGATGGTCGGCGTGGACTTGGCGAGCCGAAGGGTCTATTTCCATGCCGTACCTCCAAAACTGCGTAAGGCCAGAGCCAGAGCATTGTGTGAGCATTGGTCTCCTTACCGAAGAAAGTCTATACTTGTATGAGAGGATAGTAATGACACCAAGAGACTTACAGAAGCAGACATTCGGAGCAGGATTCGTCCAAAATGCCTTTTGAATCCATGCAGCCATTAGACACAATAATTGCCAATCCCCTCCCTCTTGATAACTTGTATCTGAAAAAATATCTGTCTTTTATATTGAATAAATGAATCTCCACAGTCCTCCATGTTAGAAAGAATGAGGGGGGATCTTACAGAAACATATAAAATTATAAAAGGCTAGATGCAGTAAAAATGTTCCCAATGTTGGGCGAGTCCAGAACCAGGGGCCACAGTCTTAGAATAAAGGGGAGGCCATTTAAGACTGAGATGAGAAATAATTTTTCCACCCAGAGAGTTGTGAATTTGTGGAATTCCCTGCCACCGAGGGCAGTGGAGGCCAAATCACTGGATGGATTTAAGAGAGAGTTAGATAGAACTCTAGGGGCTGGTGGAATCGAGGGATATGGGGAGAAGGCAGGCACGGGTTATTGATAGGGGACGATCAGCTATGATCACAATGAATGGCGGCGCTGGCTCGAAAGGCCGAATTGCCTCCTCCTGCCCCTATTTTCTATGTTTCTATCTCTTTAGACTTTAGAGATGCAGCGTGGAAACAGGCCCTTCGGCCCACCGAGTCCGCAACAACCAGCGATCCCCGTGCACTAACCAAACCTACACACGAGGGACCATTTAAAATCTTTGTGAAATTTACAATTCCCAATTTACAATTTTTGAGAAAACCCACAAGGTCACTGGGAACACATGCAAACTCAAACGCACAGGCAGCACCCGTAGTCAGGATCTGGTGCTGGAAGGCAGCAACTATAGACAGTAGACAATAGGTGCGGGCCTAGGCCATTCGGCCCTTCGTGCCAGCACCGCCATTCAATGTGAGCATGGCTGATCATCCCCAATCAGTACCCCGTTCCTGCCTTCTCCCCATATCCCCTGACTCCGCTATCATTAAGAGCCCTTTCTAGCTCTGTCTTGAAAGTTTCCAGAGAACCAGCCTCCACCGCCCTCTGAGGCAGAGAATTCCACAGACTCACAACTCTCTGTGAAAAACTCTCCCGCTCCGCCACTGTGCCACCATTATTCTTCCAAACTCCAGTAAATACTGACCATTGTCTACTTTTTCCAATGTCAAACCATGCTGGGAATTTGTCTGATGGACCTGCACTGCACATTCTCCTTGTGCAATATATCCCAAACTGTGCATAATGGTCCATACCTTGTCTTACAAGCTTGTATATTTAGTTAACACAAGACCAGAACATTGGTCTCAACATATTTTGTCTATTTGTATCTACTCGGTCATTCCACATATTTTGTGCCCCAATTAAATTTCACCGGTGTTTAATAGACATGATATCACTTTGCTAATGTACCTCATTATTGAGTTTAGTTTAGAGATACAGCACGGAAACAGGCCCTTCAGCCCAGTGCATCCATGCCGTTCATCGATCATCCGTTCCCACTTTACACAACGGGAGCACTTTGGCCAATTAACCTACCAACCTGCACGTCTTTGGGAAGTGGGAGGAAACCGGAGCACCCAGAGGAAACCCACGCGGTCACAGGGAGAGCGTACAAATTCAACACAGACAGCGCCCGAGGTGAGGATCGAACCTGGGTCTCTGGCCTGGTGAGGCAGCAGCTCTACCCGCTGCACCACTGTGCCGCCCTGTATTACCCATGTATCCGTTGGCAATAATTCACAGCTAAAAAAATATATAGACTCCTAATATCCACATTAATTTAAAAAAGCGTGTGTATGGCGTGCACAGCCTAAAGTTGTAGGTCAACTCGTTCTATTTGATCTTGTTTGTCACTTGGGTTGATTGCATTTGTTGAAACAGGGCGGACCACGTGAAGGTTGCAATCTCCCACCCCACCTTAAACTGGTGACTCCTAATGCACTATTTAGCTTCAGTTACAGGGCATAAACAGGCCCGGCGAGTCCACATGGACCAGCGATCCCTGCACATTAACACAAGCCCACACACACCAGGGACAATTTACACTTATACCAAATTTACAAACCCAAGCCAATTATCCTACAAATGCGCACGTCTTTGGAGTGTGGGAGGAAACTGAAACCCACGGGGAGAACGCACAAACTCCGTACAGACAGCACCCGTAGTTGGGATTGAACCCGTGTCTCTGCCGCTGCAAGCGCTGTAAGGCAGCGATTCTACCGCTGCGCCACCGTGAGGCCCTGCTCTATATGTAACACAGTTTAGTTTATTGTCACATGTATTGTGAAAAGCTTTTGTTGCGCGCTAACCAGTCTGTGGAAAGGCTACACATGATTACAATCGAGCCGTCCACAGTGTACAGATACATGATGAATGGAATGATGAGTGGACATGGGCCCGAGAAGTGGATATTTTGAGCAAATGTGAAGGTTTCAGTAAACAAAGTATTTTATGGTTAGTCATACAGCCTGGAAACAGGCCCTTCAACCCAACTTCTCACAACGACTAATATATGTCACTGTAAGACTGAGATGAGAAGGACTTTTTTCACACAGAGAGTGGTGAGTCTCTGGAACTCTCTGCCACAGAGGGTAGTTGAGGCCAGTTCATTGGCTATATTTAAGAGGGAGTTAGATGTGGCCCTTGTGGCTAAAGGGATCAGAGGGAATGGAGAGAAGGCAGGTACGGGATACTGAGTTGGATGATCAGCCATGATCATATTGAATGGTGGTGCAGGCTCGAAGGGCCGAATGGCCTACTCCTGCACCTAATTTCTATGTTTCTATGTCCCATCTGCAACTGTCTGCATTTGGCCATATCCCTCTAAACCTGTCCTTCTTGACTCTTGATTAGTACGGGTGTCAGAGGATACAGGGAGAAGGCAGGAGAATGGGGTTAGGAGGGAGAGATAGATCAGCCATGATTTAATGGTGGAGTAGGCTTGATGGGCCGAAAGGCCTAATTCTACTCCTATTCCTTATAACCATATGACCGTATGACTATGCATGTACCTGTCTAAATGTTTATTAACCGTTGAGATAGTCCCAGCCTCAACTACCTCCTCTGACAGCTCGTTCCACACACCCACCACCCTTTGTGTGAAACGGGTACCCCTCAGATTCCTTTGATAGCAAGAATTAGTCTATGAACACCCAAGAATTTTCCCAGCAACATCCATGTTGCATGAAGAAATACCTAAAGATTGAGTAGTTAATATTTTTTTTAAAACTCCATCGTAATAACCCCCAGGGATCTGCCAGATCTGAAATATTCATAGCACAATTATCAGATGTTCCAATGTTTGACAATTTGACACATAATATATTTGGAGTTTAAGTTTAATTAAAATCATCATTCTGGCACAAAGCAAAAAGTGTTAATTACTTTAATCTGCCGTTGATAATGTCAAAGTGCCCACTTTTCGTATATTACTGAAAATATTTTGTCAAAATTTGAATATTATTAACATGTTATAATTAACCATCGAATTTAAACAAATTGAGAAAGAATCTTATTATGAGTTATTTTGATGAATGAATTGTGTGCTTTGCACTGGATGTCTGAGTTTTTGAGTGCTGTCGCTAATACTCCAGCCACAGCTGGAGAAGACACCCTTGCCGTCATCTCCTCCTTGGTGGTCAAATCTGAATCGTTTTCTGTAGCTTGTATTGTACGTTTAAGAAGAGATTTCTGGATTTGACACGTGTAGGAAGAAACTGCCGATGCTGGATTAAACCAAAGATAGACACAAAATGCTGGAGTAACTCAGCGGGACAGGCAGCATCTCTGGAGAGAAGGAATGGGTGACGTTTCGGGTCGAGACTGTGCTTGAAGGAGGGTCTCGACCGGAAACGTCACCAATTCCTTCTCTCCAGAGATGCTGCCTGAGTTATTCCAGTTTTTTGTGTCTATCTCTGGATTAGACATGTTCTGCTCCTCGATTTTTTAATAATTCTGTTACCCAAGATATTTAAAAAACTTCCTAGAATAATTTTGTGAAATGAAGGATCTTTATTATAACACTAGATGTAGGAGCAGAATTAGGCCGATCAGACCATTGAATCTACTCCGCCTTTCAAACATAGCTGATCTATCTTTCCCTCTCAACCTCATTCTCCCGCCTTCTCCCCATAACCTTAACTCCCTTACTAATCAACAAGCTATCAATCTCCATTTTAAAATACCCAATGACTCGACCTCCACCGCCGTCTGTGGTAATGAATTCCACAGAATTACCATCCTCTGGCTAAATACATTTCTCTTTCTTTTAATCTGAGGCTGCAACCTCTGGCCCTAGATGCTCGCACTACTGGCAGCTCCTGCTCCACATCTGCACTGTCTAGGTCAGTTTGTTTCTTGGAACCACGGGTTTCTGACAAAGAGAGCGTTTTAATCAATGATATTGGTGGCACGGCGGCACAGTGGTAGAGTTGCTGTCTAACAGCGCCATTGGTCCAGGTTCAATCCTGACGACAGGCACTGTCTGTACGGAGTTTGTACGTTCTCCCCGTGACCGCGTGAGCTTCCCCCGGATGCTCCAGTTTCCTCCCGCAGTCCAAAGACGTACAGTTTAGTTGGTTAATTGGCTTCAGTAAAGATTGTAAATTGTCCCTAGTGTGAAGGATAGTGCTAGTGTATGGGGATCGCTGGTCGGCGAGGACTCGGTGGGCTGATTCCTCTCTGTATCTCTAAAATAACCTAAACTAACATAATGTTTAAGAAGGAACTGCAGATGCTGGAAAAATCGAAGGTAGACAAAAATGAAGGAGAAACTCAGCGGGTGAGGCAGCATCTATGGAGCGAAGGAATAGGTGATATTTCGGGTCAAGACCCTTCTCCAGACTAACATAATAATCCATAGACCATATTTCAATAAATGAAAAACGATCTTGTGATCTCTGCCATTCTATATTTGTATTGCATTATAAACTACAACTGCTCAGAACATTGATTTTCTTACATTTAAAATTAATGAATAAAATAAACAAAACTAGACAATAAGACTATAGATACAAAATTGTATACAACAAATATATACTTACCTGTGCTCCTGGGACTGTAGGAAGCTCAGGTGTTTAATGCAAGGATACTTGGAGGTCCTAGTAATATCTGCATTACAGTCTCCACCTAGGTGTGAAGTTAGTACTCTAGTATAATGTGTTCACTGCAATGGCCTTTGCTTTTGGGCTCAAAAAGGACTAATTGCTTCAAGCTGGCTACTATATACCATCTCACAGCAAACTCATTTCCTGTTTGTCAATTGCACTCTGGTTTGTGGTGAATTTTCCATTACACCTTAGGAGACTTGGCGGTTCATTTTTTTAACTATTTCGTGCAGCATTCTTTTCCTAGCGAAAGATGAATGCACCAGATTCAGCGACAGTTTCTTCCCAGATGTTATCAGGCAGCTGAACCATCCTCCCACCAACTAGAGAGAGGTCCTGACCTCCCATCTAGCTCATTGGAGATCTTCAGACTATCTTCACAAGTTCACAAGTTATTGGGGTAGAATTAGGTCATTCGGCCCATCGAGTCTACTCCGCCATTTCAATCATGGCTGATCTCTGCCTCCTAATCCTTTTTTCCTGCCTTCTCCCCAAAACCCTTAACACCCGTTCTAATCAGGAATTTGTCTACCTGCTTCAAAAATGTCCACTGACTCCACAGACCTCTGTGGCAATGAGTTCCACAGATTAACCACCCTCTTACTAAAGAAGTTCCTCCTCGCCTCCTTTCTAAAAGAGCGCCCTTTAATTTTGAGCCTATGAACTCTGGTCCTAACTTTTTTTGTGTGTGTTTATTTTATTAGAAGTTAATACCGTACAAAACAATACAGTGGCACCTAATTTTAGCTGCCAACTATGTCATAACATGATACATTCTATGTACAACCTCTAGTTTTATGTTTTTGAAAAGGAAATTTAAAAAAAGACAAGAAATAGAGAGAAGAAAAAGAGTGAAAATAGATAGTAGAAAATAGAAAAACGTGAAGTGTGTATATATAGAAAAGCAAAAGTAGAAATAGGAGAAAAAGGCCCTTAAAATAGACAATGTTCAAATCTGGTCCTAACTTAATCGGAGTTCACTGGATTTTATCTTGCACCAAACATTATTCCCTTGGCGTGTTAATCACGTGTTATCTTTCCACTGACTGGATACCATGCAACTAAAAGCTTTTTTCCTGTACCTCGGTGTATGTGTGTGTGTGTGACAATAAACTGAACTATAACTAAAGCAGCCGGTTCAGAACTCCAAGCCGCTGAGTGTTCTTCCGAAGCCCGGAGCTCCATCATCCGGCGAGAGGGCCTGAAAAATCGGGCCTCCGCTGCAGCGACTGAGGAGGCCTCAGTAGGCCCGACCACGGGTGAACATGAGGAAGGTGACTGAACCTCTACTGCCTTCCCCCACAGTGGCAAACGCTGATTCTGCTGTGCGGGGACATTCATGTTCGATTCTATAGTGTTAAAGAATGAACTGCAGATGCTGGAATGTCGAGGGTACACAAAATGCTGGAGAAACTCAGCGGGTGCAGCAGCATCTATGGAGCGATGGAAATAGGCCTTTTATTCTATTGTGTGTTGTGCTTTTCTTTTTATTTGTATGGCTGCAAGCAACCCAAATTCTTCTATGTACAGCACTGTAGGCAACGCGAGTTGTTTTTAAATGTGCTATATAAATAAAAATTGATTGATTGATAAACTGTAATGAATTGTAAAAAGGGAAAATCTGTCCTAGACGAAAATGCTAGAAGCAATATTTTAAGCTTCTTTGCAGCTGATGATAATTAATTACACCAGGATTATATTTTTAACGCTTCTCCCACAGCCAGGCATAAAAACAGTCTTTATCCACGAGGAGTTGCTCTACTCAACAGCCAAAAATCTGTAGCCTCCCTTTGATCTGGTATTTTGTTGGTTCACATGTTTGATCAATGGTGTTTTATCATTAATGTTTTATTAATATTAATGTTTAGTGTTTTCGGAGTCATTCGTAACTGTCACTGTATGTCATGTTGTTACTTGTGGGCGGAGCGCCAAGGCAAATTCCTTGTATGTGAATAATTGGGACAATAAACCTACCTACTTACTCTATGAGAGAGGTCCAGTTTACTCACCAATACACAGCGACTCACACTATCCCCGCTTCAGCAAAGTTACAATTGAACTAAAGGCAGTCAATGCCACGGTCCAAAATGTTAATTTAAAATAACGTTAACTAATTTAAGTCGACAATTTTATCTTATCTGGGAATTATAGTATACATGCTGCAATAATGGAAACTGATCACAGATATTGTTAGTTTCCACGTTGTGAACTGAACCACAGCATCCTTCCTGTCACTACCCTGAATAACGTTTTTGACGTTTTAAAGCCAGATATATTATTAACTAAGAATATTCAAAGATTAGCCCAGTTGGAATAATTAAACGTCTCGGTCACATAACCCATATCATCGCTATGTTCAAAGTTATAAAGTGTTAAACCAACTGCTGATGTTAGGATAGATGGCCTGGTAGATAATTTTTGCTCTTAACATAAGCAGTGACCTACTTGAGTTTCAAAGTTGAGGTGGAGAGGATGTTGGGAGAGTCTAGGACCAGAGGGCACAATCTCAGAATAAAAGGACGTATCTTTAGAAAGGAGATGAGGAGGAATTTCTTTAGCCAGAGGGTGGTGAATCTGTGGAATTCATACCACAGACGGCAGTGGAGGCCAGGACACAGGGCATCAATCTATGCTTTGAAAGTAAGGTGACTATTAAAGAAACTCTCAATGGCCATGGGGAGAAGGCAGGAGAATGTCATTGAGGGGGATAAATAGATCAGCCATGAAGGAAAGACAGCAGTATCGATGGGCTGAATGGCCTAATTCTGCTCCTGTCTTATGATCTCATCACTTGCAAGTTACAATTTGCAACCTTAATGACAATATACAAATAATGAGGATATATTTGACTAGATAATCTTAAAATATTTAGCTGCAAGCTATAGGGTGGCACAGCGGTAGAGTTGCCACCTTACAGCACCGGAGTCCCAGGTTCGATCCCGACTACGGGCGCTGTCTGTACGGAGTTTGCACGTTCTCCCCGTGACTGTGTGGATTTATCTCCGGTTTCCTCCCACCACGTACAAGTTTGTTGGTGAATTGTTTAGTATAAGTGTAAATTGTCCCCAGTGTGTGTAGGCTGGTGTTAATCTGCAGGGGATCGCTGGTCGGTGCGGACATGGTGGGCCGAAGGGCCTGTTCCCGTGCTGTATCGCTAAACTCAACTATAGACCATGAGAGTTTATTGCGAATTTGAGTCATTAGACATACCGGATATTGTTTTGGAAAATTAAACCACTTGAGACACCAGCCTTGTGCTAGATGACACCTCGCAGTGAGTCAGATACATTTGTGGCACGACCAGGGCTTGGCTTTTTATGGTTTCTCAGCCTGATGTGTATTCTATTTATAGATGTACAAACTTAATTAGAAAAAAAAGACACAAAATGCTGGAGTAACTCGGGGGTCGGGCAGCATCTCGGGAGAACATGAATGAATGACTTTTCAGGTTGGGACCATTCTTCAGACTGGGGGTGAGGGTGGGGGGGGGGGGGGAGTTAGCAGGAATGGAGATGGGGGGTGGACAAAGCCTGGCAAGTGACGGAAGATGTCTGAAGAAGGGTTCCAACCCAAAGCTTCACCTCTTCCTTTTAGACAATAGACAATAGGAGCAGGAGTAGGCCATTCGGCCCTTCGAGCCAGCACCGCTATTCAATGTGATCATGGCTGATCATCCCCAATCAGTACCTTGTTCCTGCCTTCTCCCCATATCCCCTGACTCTGCTATTTTTAAGAGCCCTATCTAGCTCTCTCCTGAAAGCATCCAGAGAACCTGCCTCCACCACCCTCTGAGGCAGAGAATTCTACAGACTCACAACTCTCTGTGTGAAAAAGTGTTTCCTCATCTCCGATCTAAATGGCTTACTCATTATTATTAAACTGTGGCCCCTGGTTCTGGATTCCCCCAACATCGGGAACATGTTTCCTGCCTCTAGCGTGTCCAAACCCTTAACAATCTTATATGTTTCAATGAGATAACCACTCATCCTTCTAAACTCCAGAGTGTACAAGCACAGCTGCTCCATTCTCTCAGCATATGACAGTCCCGCCATCCCGGGAATTAACCTTGTAAACCTACACTGCACTCCCTCAATAGCAAGAATGTCCTTCCTCAAATTAGGGGACCAAAACTGCACACAATACTCCAGGTGTGGTCTCACTAGGGCTCTGTACAACTGCAGAAGGACCTCTTTACTCGACCCCTCTTGTTATAAATGCCAACATGCCATTCCCCGCTTTCTTCACTGCCTGCTGTACCTGCATGCTTATTTTCATAGACTGATGTACAAGGACCCCCATATCCCGTTGTACTTCCCCTTTTCCCAACTTGATGCCAGTTAGATAGTAATCTGCCTTCCTGTTTTTGCTACCAAAGTTGATAACCTCACATTTATCCGCATTAAACTTCATCTGCCATGCATCTGCCCACTCCCCCAACCTGTCCAAGTCACCCTGCATTCTCGGAGCATCCTCCTCACAGTTCACACTGCCACCCAGCTTTGTGTCATCTGCAAATTTGCTAATGTTACTTTGAATCCCGTCATCCAAATTTTTGATGTATACTAAATAGCTGCGGTCCCAGCACCGAGCCTTGCAGTACTCCACTAGTCACTGCCTGCCATTCTGAAAGGGACCCGTTAATCCCTACTCTTTGTTTCCTGTCTGCCAACCACTTCGCTATCCATGTCAGCACTCTACCCACAATACCATGTGCCCTAATTTTGCCCACTAATCTCCTATGTGGGACCTTATCAAATGCTTTCTGCAAGTCCATGTACACTACCTCCACTGGCTCTCCCTTGTCCATATTCCTAGTTACATCTTCAAAAAATTCCAGAAGATTAGTCAAGCATGATTTCCGCTTCGTAAATCCATGCTGACTCGGACCGATCCTGTTACTGCTCTCCAAATGTGCGGCGATCTCATCTTTTATAATTAACTCCAGCATCTTCCCCACCACCGATGTCAGGCTAACTGGTCTATAACTCCCTGTTTTCTCTCTCCCGCCTTTCTCCAATCCACAGGAACTGATCCCGAGTCTATAGAACATAGGAAAATTATCGCCAATGCATCCACGATTTCTAGAGCCACTCCCTTAAGTACCCTGGGATGCAGACCATCAGGCCCTGGGGATTTATTAGCCATGTCTCAGTAATTCCCACAACATCATACTTGCCAGTTTCTAACTGAGCCTCAAGCTCGTCCACTTTATTCCTTATACTTTGCGCATATATATATAACACTTTGACCTCCATATTCACTTCCCCCCTCGCACCGCTCGCAATTGGCCCTGACCTTACTCTGTTGTCCATTCTCAAGCTTTCGTTCCAATTCATTCGACAATCTTTTGTCATTTTTCCTGTAGCCACTTCCCCTTCAACTCCATCTGTATACTCCCAATTTATCAATCCCTCCCCCCCACTATTTAGTTTAAACCCACACGTGTAGCCCTAGCAAACCTGCCTGCCAGAATGTCGGTCCCCCTCCAGTTAAGGTGTAACCCGTCCCTTTTGTACATGTCACCCCTACCCCATAAGAGATCCCAGTGATAAATCTAAATCCTTGCTCCCTGCTCCAGTCCCTGTGCTAGTGCGTGTGTGTAAATAAGAGGATCAAGACCCTGCGTTGCTGGAATACTGGACAATATACAAAGTTCTGGAGGAGCTCAGTGGGTCAGGCAACATCACTCCACAGATGCTGCCCGACACGCACTCCGGCACTTTGTACTTTTTTTAGGTGAGTTAGTTAGCTAGTTTCTGAAACGTGTAGATTAGAAATTTCATCCTGGCAAACTGCGCTGACAAACTGTTTGAAGTCAATTCATCCACAAATCAGTAATCAGAGCAACACTTTGACTGGCTGATAAGGAGAGGAGTTTTGACCTGCAAAGCCCCAAAGGGCAGGAGAACATTCATGGTACGAGCCAATCTACGCCTTTGTCTGGGGTTTAAGAATAAGGGGTAAGCCATTTAGAACGGAGATGAGGAAACACTTTTTCTCACTGAGTTGTGAGTCTGTGGAATTCTCTGCCTCAGAGGGTGGTGGAGGCAGGTTCTCTGGATGCTTTCAGGAGAGAGCTAGATAGGGCTCTTAAAAATAGCAGAGTCAGGGGATATGGGGAGAAGGCAGGAATGGGGTACTGATTGGGGATGATTAGCCATGATCACATTGAATGGCAGTGCTGGCTCGAAGGGCTGAATGGCCTACTCCTGCACCTATTGTCTATTGTCTAAAAGGAAGATTTGAAGCTTTGGGTTGGAACCCTTCTTCAGACATCTTCCGACACTTGCCAGGCTGTGTCCAGCCCCCATCTCTGTTCCTGCTAAATCTGAAGTAGGGTCCTAACCTGAAAAGTCACTCATTCATGTTCTGAAGGCTGAATGGCACTCTCCCCGTGACCTGTGTGGGTTTCCTCCGGGTGCTCCAGTTTCATCCCACACAGCAAAGACGTACAGGTTTGTGGGTGAATTGGCATCGGTAAACCTGTAAATTGTCGCTAGCGTGTGTAGGATAGTGTTAGTGTGTGTTGATCGCTGGTTGGCATGGACTCAGTAGGCCGAAGGGCCTGTTCCAGCACTGTATTTCTAAACTATGCGCAGATTTTTTTATTTTACACACATCATTCCCAGCTCCTGGTTTTTGCAAGAAGCTCCTGAAATTTGCTCCTGAGTCACTCCACGGATGCGACTGGACGGGTGATACTGATTGGGGGATGATCAGCCATGATCACATTGAATGGCGGTGCTGGCTTGAAGGGCCGAATGGCCTACTCCTGCACCTATTGTTTATTGTCTATTAAGATTGGCACAAAGTGCTGGAGCAACTCAGCGGGTCAGGCAGCATCTCCGTAGGAAAGGAACAGGTGGCGTTTCGGAGAGTATTTGGCTCCATGATTTCCATGGTAAAGGAATGTTTTCCTGGTAATCCCTCTGGATCAAGGCAGGAAATAAATTGGAAGCTGCCAGCAACGGTTTGGTTTAGAGATACAGCGTGGAAACAGGCTTTTGGGCCCACTGAGTCCACACCAACCAGCGATCAGCCGTTCTATGTTATCCCAGTTTAGCATCCTGCGCACTAGGGGGCAATTTACAGAGGGCAGATTAACCGACAAACCTGCACGTCTTTGGGATGTGGGGGGAAACTGGAGCACCCGGAGAAAGCCCACGCGGTCACGGGGAGAACGTATAAACACTGTGCACGCAGCACTCGCGGTCAGGATCGAACCCCGGCCTCTGGCGCTGTCAGGCAGCAACTCTACCGCTGCGCCACCGTGCCGCCCCGCAATTCAATGGTTAAAGAATCCATTAAACAACGGGACCACATGTGTGCACTTAAACCAAAGTGGATCATTTACGACACTGATCGTTTCCCCAACAGCCCCACTGATCAACGATTCGGAATTGTTCATCTGAAATGATCCGACGGTGAAAGGTCAAAATATAAAGCTTTTTATTTTAAAATACAAGAGGTTCTCATTGATAAACTGTACAGTGCGGAATTGTTGCCAGCTATTATCTGGCCAAGGCAGCAGATTAATTGACCTCTCCCTGTGCAGTAAACCTCTTCACAGTGCTCCGAATTCCTACGCTGAATTTGCTTTGGATCAGAGCGCTGCTAATCCTTGTAGCAAGTTTACAATGCATTTAAATCCACACCGATCTTCTCTATAGGAATGATAAATCACACATTTGGATTTCTAAAGTGCTCAGGAACGATCTCCAAAAGTAACGCAGTCATCGTGATAAATGTCAATAACAGTCTATAACAAAAGTGCCCGTTTAGAATGTACCAACGTTAAACTTGCTGCAAATCCCACGCCTAATCCAAAGAGGTTTCAACCATTGTAGAGTTCTTCAGTATCTTTTGATAAATCTTACATTCATTTATTTTCAATTTAAAATATTATATTATCTAAAATGTAACAATAAAAATAAGAATCTTCCACATTTTTTTGTTGAAAGAAATGATTGCATTATTCGCAAACGCAGCAAGATAATGTAAATTCTTCCCTTTAAAAAAACAATCTGTGATTTTGTATATTAACTATTTGCGGGATGAAATCAGCTGATTAGCAGGTGCTGTATCTTTTAAATCGTTGTTAAATCAACTAACGTGCTGGAGAAAGGGCAGCATTTTGAGTTGAGGTATTTGGAGCCAAGTCCAAAGCCACAGGATAGTTTTTGTTCGGTGTAAAGTTGCAACGAGGAGGAGCTGGCCGTTGCAACTGAAATCCAGGCAGTGTGTGCGAATCTTAAACTGTTCATCTGCGAATCGACGAGGGGCTTGAATCCTACGGTGCAAGAATCACACACGGACGCGCATCACATTGCAACGCCGTCGTCATCTTCACACCAATCAGTGGGCGCGTCCGTCCCAAAGTAACGGTCCCCGAAGTTACCTGAAATATTAAAGATGATTACAGGTCTAGAATTGAGCCTCCTCCTCCTCTACAGAATCCTCCTCCTCTACAGAATATCAGTGGGTTCACAAATCAACCCGATCACAAAACAAATCACGGGCATAGAACAATGCAGGAAGGAACTGCAGATGCTGGTTTATCCAGAAGATAAGAGTGGGGGAGTGGGCAGATGTGTGGCAGATGCAGTTTAATGCGGATAAATGTGAGGTTATCCACTTTGGTATCAGAAACGGGAAGGCGGATTACTATCTAAATGGCGTCAAGTTGGGAAAAGGGGAAGTACAACGGGATCTGGGGGTTCTTGCTCATCAGGCTATGAAAGTAAGCATGCAGGTACAGCAGGCAGTGAAGAAAGCGAATGGCATGTTGGCCTTTATAACAAGAGGGGTCGAGTATAGGAGCAAAGAGGTCCTTCTGCAGTTGTACAGAGCCCTAGTGAGACCACACCTGGAGTATTGTGTGCAGTTTTGGTCCCCTAATTTGAGGAAGGTCATTCTTGCTATTGAGGGAGTGCAGCGTAGGTTTACAAGGTTAGTTCCTGGGAAGGCGGGACTGTCATATACTGAGAGAATGGAGCGGCTGGGCTTGTATACTCTGGAGTTAAGCAAGCAAAGCAAGAATATTCTGAAGCAAAGCAAGAATTTCATTGTCCTATCGGGGACACATGACAATAAACTCACTTGAACTTGAGTTTAGAAGGATGAGAGGGAATCGTATTGAAACATATAACATTGTTAAGGGTTTGGACACGCTAGAGGCAGGAAACATGTTCCCGATGTTGGGGGAGTCCAGAACCAGGGGCCATAGTTTAAGAATAAGGAGTAAGCCATTTAGAACGGAGACGAGGAAACACTTTTTCTCACAGAGAGTTGTGATTCTGTGGAATTCTCTGCCTCAGAGGGCGGTGGAGACTGGTTCTCTGGATACTTCAAGGGAGAGCTAGATAGGGCTCTTAAAGATAGCAGAGTCGGGGGATATGGGGAGAAGGCGGGAACGGGGTACTGATTGGGGATGATCAGCCATGATCACATTGAATGGCGGTGCTGGCTAGAAGGGCCGAATGGCCTACTCCTGCACCTATTGTTTATTGTCTATTAAGATTGGCACAAAGTGCTGGAGCAACTCAGCGGGTCAGGCAGCATCTCCGTAGGAAAGGAACAGGTGGCGTTTCGGGTCGAAACCCTTCTTCAGACTGAAAGTCGGGTCCCGATCGAAACGTTCCTGTTCCTTTTCTCCAGCGATGCTGTCTGACCCGCTGAGTTACTCCCGTTTTTTGTGCCAATCTGCAGATATGTCTCCAAAGTAACGATCTCCAAAATTACATTTGGGTTGCCTTTGGAGTTACTTTGTGTCTGTCTTCAGTAGAGCAGAGCAGTACAGGAACAGGCCCTTCACCCCACAATATCAATGTGTAGAAATAGCAGGGGCTATGACAGAAATATTTCAAATGTCATTAGAAACGGGAATAGTGCCGGAGGATTGGCGTACTGCGCATGTTGTTCCATTGTTTAAAAAGGGTTCAAAGAATAAACCTAGCAATTATAGACCTGTTAGTTTGATGTCAGTGGTGGGCAAATTAATGGAAAGGATACTTAGAGATAATATATATAAGCATCTGGATAAACAGGGTCTGATCAGGAACAGTCAACATGGATTTATGCCTGGAAGGTCATGTTTGACAAACCTTCTTGACTTTTTTGAAAAGGTTTCTAGGGAAATTGATGAGGGTAAAGCAGTGGATGTTGTCTATATGGATTTCAGTAAGGCCTTTGACAAGGTTCCCCATGGAAGGTTGGTTAAGAAGGTTCAATATTTGGGTGTTAATGGCGGAGTAGCAAGATGGATTCAACAGTGGCTAAATGGGAGATGTCAGAGTAATGGTGGATGGCTGTTTGTCAGGTTGGAAGCCGGTGACCAGTGGGGTGCCTCAGGGATCTGTGTTGGGTCCACAGTTGTTTGTCATGTACATCAATGATCTGGATGATGGGGTGGAAAATTGGATAAGTAAGTATGCAGATGATACTAAGATAGGTGGTGTTGTGGATAATGAAGTAGAGTTTCAAAGTCTACAGAGAGATTTGGGCCATTTGGAAAAGTGGGCTCAAAGATGGCAGATGGAGTTTAATGCTGATAAGTGTGAAGTGCTACATCTTGGCAGGACAAGTGTGAGGTGCTACATCTTGGCAGGACAAATCAAAATAGGACGTACATGGTAAATGGTAGGGAATTGAGGAATGCTGTGGAACAGAGGGATCTAGGATTAACTGTGCATAGTTCCCTGAAGGTGGAATCGCATGTAGATAGGGTGGCAAAGAAAGCTTTTGGTGTGCTGGCCTTTATTAATCAGAGCATTGAATATATGAGTAGGGAAGTAATGTTAAAATTGTACAAAGCATTGGTAAGACCAATTCTGGAGTATGGTGTACAATTTTGGTTGCCTAATTATAGGAAGGATGTCAACAAAATAGAGAGAGTACAGAGGAGATTTACTAGAATGTTGCCTGGGTTCCAGCAACTAAGTTACGGAGAAAGGTTGAACAAGTTAGGCCTTTATTCTTTGGAGCGCAGAAGGTTAAGGGGGGACTTGATTGAGGTCTTTAAAATGATGAAAGGGATCGACAGAGTTGGCGTGGATAAGCTTTTCCCATTGAGGGTAGGGAAGATTCAAACAAGAGGGCATGACATGAGAATTAAGGGACAGAGGTTTAGGGGTAACATGAGGGGGAACTTCTTTATTCAGAGAGTGGTGGCTGTGTGGAATGATCTTCCAGCAGAAGTGGTGGAGGCAGGATCGATTTTAACATTTAAAAGTAAAGTGGATAGGTATATGGACGGGAAGGGAATGGAGGGGTATGGTCTGAGTGCAGGTAGATGGGACTAGGGGGAAAAAAATGGTCGGCACGGACTGGAAGGGCCGAGAGGGCCTGTTTCCGTGCTGTAAATGTTATATGGTTATGTGGTTATATGTTATAGTGCTGGGGATTGTCAACTTGGTAGAGTGGCCAGAGGCACTAGTTTGGCTCACATGGTGGTCTGAAATGGAGTGATCACTAGCTTGATAGTCACAAGTGCTTAACTGTCGAATGTACCAAAACCAAACAATGAGGTTTTTACCTGCAGCAACATAAAGGCCTGTAAACACAACACTCATAGATATAACAAATAAGGTTCAAAAAATTAAAATAACCCATATTACTGCAAAGGTGCTTAGAGTGACTAAATAGCAGGTAGCGGGCGGGTTTGTGCGTTCCAGGTATTGGGATCAGTTGCAGACATGTCTGAGGTTGCATTATCTGCAGGTGTACCTGACCCTTCATTCTGCTGTTGAATCGATATGACCTTGTGCGTGTGCGTGTGTGTGTTCGCTAGCGTGTGTGTGCGGGCTCGTGCTAATGTTTCGTGTTTGTGCCCTAGTGTGTGTGTTTGTGTTTGCTTGTATTTGTGTTAGTGTGTTTGCATGTGCACTAGTGTGCTTGTGTTCTTGTTTGTGTGTTTGTCCTTGTGTTTGTTTGTGTCCACGTGTGTTTGTGTGTTGTTGCCGTGTTTGTCTCCTTATGTGTTTGCATGTGCGCGTGTGTGTGTGCACGTGTGTCTCCTGTTGCTTTTATCCCACCACTGTCGATGATCCTGGGCACACTACTTTAAAGAGTTTGCATTGATTTTTGGACTTATTTTTATTCATATCATTATTATGCATTAAAAATGTGATTTTTTTTTTTCATTTTTAAAACATTTAAATAATTTTTTTCCAACCGTTTCCAAATGACACTGCCGATCAGAGGAGATATTTGGAAACAGTGAACCGAAGCCTTTAGGCAGCGTGAGATTTCAGAGGACATTCGGAAGTCCTTGGGCAGGCTCTTAGTTTCTTCCATCTGCACTTCACAGAATTGATGCCCGCTTTTGTCTCTTGAAATCAATAGAGTAGTAACATTTGTGAATCTGTGGAATTCTCTGCCACAGAAGGCAGTGGAGGCCAATTCACTGGATGTTTTCTAGAGGGAGTTAGATTTAGCTCTTTGGGCAAACGGAATCAAGGGATATGGGGAGAAAGCGGGAACGGGGTACTGATTCTGGATGATCAGCCATGATCATATTGAATGGCGGTGCTTGCTCGGAGGGCCGAATGGCCTACTCCTGCACCTATATTCCATGTTTCTAAAAACACTTACCTATGCCAGGGATGATGTGGAATAAATCATTGACTTTTTTGTCCACTGCGGTGGTGATGATTTTGACTTGGGGGAAGGCGTAGGCGACTGAGTGAACGCCCATCTCTGCCATCAGCAGGCAGATCAGGAAGATCTTCTCCTCTTGGACATCGTGATCCTGAGACAGACAAGAAATGTGTACAAGAAGGAATTGTGGATGCTGGTTTAAATCGCTGAGTAACTCAGCGGGTCCGACAGCATCTCTGCAGAAAAGGAAACTGGTGACCTTTCAGGTCGAGACACTTCTTCAGACTTTGAGTTACTCCAGCTTTTTTTTTACGTCTATTGACAGACAAGGTACAGGTGTGTCCCAATCAGGCAGCCAATTCACAGGATAGTTCGTTCCCCTTTCACAAACTAAATTCTGTAAAACTGCCTTTAGTTTAGTTTAGCGATTTTAGTGAAGTTACAGTTTTGCCAAAGCCAATTAGCCGACAGACCTGCACGTCTTTGGAGTGTAGGAGGAAACTGGAGCACCCAGAGAAAACCCACACAGGCCACGGGGAGAACATACAAACTCCGTACACATAGCACCCGTAGTCAGGATCGAACCTGGGTCTCTGGCGCCGTGAGGCAGCAACTCTACCGCTGCGCCACCGTGCCACCTAGTTTTCTTTTTAAAAATATTCACAATGAAAATATATTTTATTATTTTATCATGGCCCTGTCCCACGGTGCGTGTTCATTCCAAGACTTCTCCCGAGTTTGCCCTGATTCGAACTCGGAGATTTACGGTAACGGCCGCTCGTCGGTACTCGTGGTTTGTTAATTTTTCTCGTGAACAATCTTCACCAGTCTTCCTGAGCTTACCTGCCGTTAGCTAGTCTTCCCGCGTACCTGCCGTTAGCGTAACGAACCGCTAAATGACGTCCCCGAGCTTCGACGTACCCGCTACATTCATTCTACGTGCTTACCACGAGTTAGATTTTTTTTTAAACTCGGGAGAGCTCGAGAATGAACTTGTGCTGTGGGACAGGGCCATTAGTACGATGTATTAGAAAGACGGATGCTTTTGCAGTTAAGGTGATTATTAAAATACAACAATATAGAGTGTAGAACAGTATAGGATACCAATCTCCTCCCTTGCATTTCATAATAAAATCCCATTAGGTCCCGGAGATTTATACATTAAGAGCCCCGAAAACACCACCTAATTTTTGGTCTCAAACAGCCCAAGCATTTGAGTATTCCCCGTACCTGATCTCCCTCTCCTCCATCTCCTCTTTTGTTAATACTGAGGCAAAGTGTTTTTTTTAATTAGCTCGCCATCATCCTCTGACTCCAAGCCTGACGGGCCTGTCCCACTTACCCAACTTTTTCTGCGACTTCCGGCACCCGTCATAGGTCGTTGCAGGTCGCCGTGACCTTTCAACATGTTCAAAATCCAGCGGCGACCAGAAAGATGCTACGACTCTTTGGGCGACTGAGGAGACGGCTCACGACCATACAGGCGACACCCTGGCGACATGTCGCGGGGTGCATGACGCCTGTATGGTCGTGAGTAGTCGCCCAAAGAGTCGTACCCTGTTCTGGTTGCCGCTGGATTTTCAACATGTTGAAAGTTTTCGGCGAGCTGCAACGACCTACGACGGGTGCCGGCAGTCACCGAAAAACTCGCGTAAGTGGGACAGGCCCATAGATCCCCTCCTTTATCCTCCAGTGGTCCAATCTTTTCCCTAGTTCCCCTTGTGTTCCCGGAACGTTACCCATTCCTTCTCTCCGGAGATGCTACCTGGCCCACTGAGTGACTCCAGCACTTTGTGTCTATCTCTTCTGTTCTTAAACGTCTGTATAAAATCCCCTTGGGATTTTCTTTAATCTTGGCCAATTTGATTTCATGGCCGCTGTTGGCCCTTCTAATTGACAGCTTGAGTTCTTTCATGGCCCTTCTTCCTCAAAGCCTTTGCCTGGTTTCATCTTCTCAAATCTTGCGTATGTTTCGTTTTTCTCTTTGGCTGCATTTGCCACCTCCCTGGTCATCCTTTACGTTCCGCAGGAAGGGACCACAGACGCTGGTCTAAACCAACGACAGACAGACTAACTCAGCGGGACAGGCAGCATCTCTGGAGAAAAGGAATGGATGATGTTTCGGGTCGAGACTCGGACTTCAACATTTGGGGTTGAGACCCTTCTCCAGTTTGAAGAAGGGTCCCGAATCGAAACGTCACCTCTTCCTTCTCTCAGGGGATTGCGGTCTGACCCGCCGAATTACTCCAACATTTTGTGTCTATCATCCCATACCTTGTCATCCACATCCCTCCCCTTTACTGGAACATGCCGGTCTTGAACTCTGATCATCTGCTCTTTAAACTTCACCCTCCCTTCACCTCTCCCATCCACTCCTTTCAGGGACCCAAGCAGTCCTTCCAAGTCCGACAGAGGTTCACCTGCACCTCCTCCAACCTCATCTACTGCATCCGTTGCTCCAGATGCCAGCTGATCTACATCGGTGAGACCAAGCGGAGGCTGGGCGATCGTTTCGCCGAACACCTCCGCTCGGTCCGCAATAACCAACCCGACCTCCCGGTGGCTCAGCACTTCAACTCCCCCTCCCATTTCGTATCCGACCTCTCGGTCCTGGGCCTCCTCCACGGCCAGAGTGAGCAACACCGCAAGTTGGAGGAACAGCACCTCATATTCCGCTTGGGGAGTCTGCATCCTCTGGGCTTAAACATTGAATTTTCTCAATTCTGTTAACCCAGGCTGCCTCCTCCCCTTCCCACCTCTCCCTCAGCCCTCGGGCCCTGGCATTCCTTCTCTCTCTATCTCCCCCCCCCCCCACCCAAGTCGCACTAGCTTCTCATTTTCACACTACAAACAGCTTGCAATGGCCTGTTTCCTTTATCATTGATACTTTTCTGCATATCTTTCATTCATTGTTCTTTATCTCTCCACATCACTGTCTATATCTCTCGTTTCCCTGTTCCCGATGTTGGGGAGGTCCAGGACAAGGGGTCACAGCTTAAGGATAAGGGGGAAATCCTTTAGGACCGAGATGAGAAGGAATTTTTTCACACAGAGAGTGGTGGGTCTCTGGAACTCTCTGCCACAGAGGGTAGTTGAGGCCAGTTCATTGGCTATATTTAAGAGGGAGTTAGATGTGGCCCTTGTGGCTAAGGGGATCAGAGGGTATGGAGAGAAGGCAGGTACGGGATACTGAGTTGGATGATCAGCCATGATCATATTGAATGGCGGTGCAGGCTCGAAGGGTCGAATGGTCTACTCCTTCACCTAATTTCTATGTTTCTATGTTTCTATCCCTGACCAGTCTGAAGAAGGGTCTCGACCCGAAACGTCGCCTATCTCCTTCGCTCCTTAGATGCTGCTGCACCCGCTGAGTTTCTCCAGCTTTTTGTGTAACCCTCGATTCTCCAGCATCTGCAGTTCCTTCTTTAACACAATGCTCTTTAAACTTGTCTGATGTGGACATGTCTAAGAACCACTGCTCCCAATATCAGCTACTTAATGCCTCGTTAATCATATTATATCTGCCTTACTCCAATTTATACTTTCCTCCCCAAAGATCCAGACTAATGGAATAGCAGCAGCGACAACGGAAAAAGTCAACAGGGTCAGACGGAGGTCCTTTGCTGCAATGAAGTCCAGGTTCACTGGGTGTACTCATCACATTAAAGATATTCGGAAAGGCCTGGATAGAGTGGATGTAGAGAAGATGTTTACACTAGTGGGAGAGTCTAGAATATAGAACTAAAGGGCACAGGCTCAGAATTAAAGGATGGTACTTTAGGAAGAAATTTCTTTAATCAGAGGGTGGTGAATCTGTGGAATTCATTGCCACAGACAGCTGTGGAGGCCAAGTCAATGGATGTTTTTATGGCAGAGGCAGATAGATTCTTGATTAGTACAGGAGTCGGGGGTTATAGGGAGAAGGCAGGAGAATGGGGTTAGGAGGGAGAGATAGATCAGCCATGATTGAAAGGCGGAGTAGACTTGATGGGCTGAATGGCCTAATTCTGCTCCTATCACTGATGAACATGTTTGTATTCATTTCAGACAATTAGATGTGCTTGATCCAGTCGGGTTTGTGTTTAATTGCGATAATTTCATCCACTTTATTCGAGCAAAGCACCAAGGCAAATCCCTTGTATGTATACCTATCTGGCAAATAAAATGTATTCAATTCATTTCAGTTCATTCTGCAGACTAGCTCTTTGAAATAAATGTCGTACTAGTGAACCACCACCGGGTATAGCATTTAAACGGGTACATGGCCAGGACAGGTTTAGGGGGATATGGGCCAAATGCAGGCAGGTGGGACTAGTGCAGATGGGACAAGTGTAGTTGGTCGGCATGGGTAAGTTGGGCCGAAGGGCCTGTTTCCACGCTGTATGACTCATCGCACAGTTTGAAAGTCAGGTTGTCTGAACACAGAACAATTCCAATCCAAAAACCGTCAGGTTAATAATTGAAAGTGTCATCGCTTTCAGAGCCTTCATCGCTATATTTCCGACAACCGTTCTTCGTTCCAATTCACCGCTAGCAAAACCATCCTGCTGCACATCGCAAAGAAAATTACTGACGTCTGTGGGTGTGTCAATGGCTGTCACTGTTGACTTAGATGTACTGAGAACAGGCTGCTTTTAAATCTTTGGAAACTAAGATAAAACGGAATGAAGTTTGTTCGTGCAAATAGCTTGTCCTCATCATTTTCTTTCCATAAATTTGCTATATGGTCCATAAGTGATAGGAGCAGAATTAAGCCATTCAATAGACAATAGGTGCAGGAGTAGGCCATTCGGCCCTTCGAACCAGCACCGCCATTCAATGTGATCATGGCTGATCATCCCCAATCAGTATCCCGTTCCTGCCTTCTCCCCATATCCCCTGATTCCACGATCTTTAAGAGCCCTATCTAGCTCTCTCTTGAAAGTATCCAGAGAACCGGCCTCCACCGCCCTCTGAGGCAGAGAATTCCACAGACTCACAACTCTCTGTGTGAAAAAGTGTTTCCTCATCTCCGTTCTAAACTGCTTACACCTTATTCTTAAACTGTGGACCCTGGTTCTGGACTAACCCAACATCAGGCACATGTTTCCAGCCTCTAGCGTGTCCAAGCCCTTAATAATCTTATATATTTCAATCCCTTCTCATCCTCCTAAATTCCAGAGTGTAATAGCCCAGCCGCTCCATTCTCTCAGCAAATGACAGTCCCGCCATCCCGGGAATTAACCTTGTGAACCTACGCTGCCCATCAATCATGGCTGATCTATCTCTCCCTCTCAACCCCATTCGCCTGCCGCCTCCCCATAACCCCTGACACCTGTACTAATCAAGAATCTATCAATCTCCATCTTAAAAATATCCATTGACTTGGCCTCCACAACGTCCTGTGGCAGTGAATTCCACAGATTCAATATTTAGAGACACAAAGAACTGTAGATGCTGGAATCTTGAGAAAAGCGCAAAGTGCTGGAGGAACTCAGCATGTCAGGCATCGTCTGTGGAGGGAATGGATCAGTGATGTTTCAGGTCAGGATGAGTCTGACGACAGGTGCCAACACAAAACGCAGCACGGTGGTGCAGCTGGTGGAGCTGCTGCCTCACAGCGCCAGAGACCCGGGTTCAACCCTGACCACGGGTGCTATCTATGTGGAGTTTGAACGTTCCCCCTGTGGCTGCGTGGGTTTTCTCCGGGTGCCCCAGTTCCTACACTCCAAAGACGTGCAGGTTTCGAGGTAAATTGGCCTTCAGTGGGTAGGGAAGAGATGCGAATGTGGGGTAGTATGGAACTAGTGTGATTGGGTAATCGATGGTCAGCATCTACCCGGTGGGATGAAGGGCCTGTTTCCATGCTGCATCTTTAACCCAATCTAAAAACGTCGCCGGTCCTTTCCCACCTCAGATTCTGCCTGACCTGCTGTGTTTCTCCAGCACTTTGTATTTAGTCCAAACATTTACCTTGCATCACTGTAAAACAATTACAAACAAATATATTTCAGAGTTTAAAGAACAATTTTCTCTGAGTTGCCATCAACTTTAGACTTGACTTTACAGATACAGCGTAGAAACAGGCCCTTCAGCCCACCGAGTCCGTGCTGGCCAGCAATCACCCCATACACAAGCACTATCCTGCACACTAGGGACAATTTGCAATTTCACCGAAACCAATTAACCTGCAAACCTGCACGTCTTTGGAGTGTGGCAGGAAAACGGAGCACCCGGAGAGAACCCACATGGTCACGGGGAGAACGTACAAACTCCGTACACCCAGCGCCCGTAGCCAGGATCGAACCTGGCTCTCTGGCGCTGTAAGGCAGCAACTCTACCGCTGAACCAATTTACAAGAAAAATCATCTTTTGTTGTTGCTATAATGAAAAGGTCCTCTTAATTTGATTCCATGAGAAAACTAGTCATAGAGGCTTACAGCATGGAAACAGGCCCAACTTGCACACACCGGCCAACATGTCCCATCTACACTGGTCCCTCATGCCTGCGTTCATAGAAATCATATGAAATCACAGAAATCATAGAAAATAGGTGCAGGAGTAGGCCATTCGGCCCGTCGAGCCAAATGTGTTTGGCCCATATTTGGAGTGTTTGGCCCATATCCTTCTAAACCTGTCCAATCCATGTAAATGGTTCTTAAACGTTGTGATAGTACCTGCACTGTCAGCATTTTGATACAAAACTTGGCATTTTGAAACAATTAATTTTTCTTGGCAACAGATTTCTCAGGTACCAGTAGAATTGGCTCCACAGACAATGTTGCTGAATTATGGAATTAAATATAACAATACATCACAACACAACGTCGAAGGTTGCCGAAAATTGTCAACATGTTGATAATCCAGCGGCGACCAGAAAGACGCTACGACTCTTTGGGCGACTGAGGAGACGACTCATGACCGTACTGGCGACACCCTGGCAACATGTCGCGGGGTGAAGCCTGTACGGTCGTGAGCAGTCGCCCAAAGAGTCGCACCTTGTTCTGGTCGCCGCTAGATTTTCAACACGTTGAACAATTTCCAGCGACCTGTAACGACCTATGACGGGCGCCGGCAGTCGCTGAAAAAGTCGCGTAAGTGGGACAGGCCTGTTACAGATGCATGCTCGAAAACAGGGTCTGGGAACATTGTGTAACGGGGACTTACCCACAAGAAGAAAGACACTAAAAGCTGGAGCGACTCAGCGGGACAGGCAGCATTTCTGGAGAGTAGGATTGGGTGACGTTTCGTGTCGAGACCCTTCTCCAGAATTCTTCTTCAACTGGACTGTTCAGAAGCCTGTGATAACTGAGGGATCACAGTTATGCCTCAGAAACAACTGGGCTATTACTGAGGCTTTAGTAAGCTTTTTATCCCCAAGAAGCTTCTGTATCTTCTGCCAGACAGGAGTGAGGCGCAGAAGGAAGAATCAGGATGGGACAAGTCTTTGATTATGTATCCCATACTTTCCCTCCGGAGATTTCTGCCGGTCCCGCTGAGTTACTCCAGCTTTTTGCGTCTCTCTTCGGTTTAAACCAGCATCTGCAGTTCGTTGTTACACACTTACCAATAAGACTCTGATTGCCATCAAAGCTGCAGCTCCTGTGGACACTGTGCAGTCCATTAAAATGACATGATCTTCACTGATGTCCTTCGGCAGTCTTAAGTAATGAAGCTGTAATGTGGAAGTGAAAGTTTCACGAAGGCGTGTAGCAAATCAAACCACGTGAGCAGATTGGTTTATCTTAGAGATAGAGCGCGGAAACAGGCCCTTTGGCCCAACGAGCCCGTGCCCACCAGCAGCCCCCGCAAACTAACACAATTACACACACGGAACAATTTTACATTGATACCAAGCCAATTAACCTACAAACCTGCACGTCTTTGGAGTGTGGGAGGAAACCAAAGATCTCGGAGAAAACCCATGAAGGTCACGGGGAGAACGTACAAACTCCGTACAGACAGCACCCATGGCCAGGATCGAACCCGGGTCTCTGGCATAGAAACATAGAAATTAGGTGCAGGAGTAGGCCATTCGGCCCTTCGAGCCTGCACCGCCATTCAATATCATCATGGCTGATCATCCAACTCAGTATCCCGTACCTGCCTTCTCTCCATACCCTCTGATCCCCTTTGCCACAAGGGCCACATCTAACTCCCTCTTAAATATAGCCAATGAACTGGCCTCAACTACCCTCTGTGGCAGAGAGTTCCAGAGACCCACCACTCTCTGTGTGAAAAACGTCCTTCTCATTTCGGTCCTAAAGGATTTCCCCCTTATCCTTAAGCTGTGGCCCCTTGTCCTGGACCTCCCCAACATCGGGAACAATCTTCCTGCATCTAGTCTGTCCAACCCCTTGAGACAGTAGGCAGTAGCTCTACCGCTGCGCCAACGTGCGATTGGCATGGATTATTTCCATTCTAATTGCTGCTGCAATTCAGATTGTTTCAAGGCACAATTAAGGAGAGGATATTTTTGTTGCGTTTACCTCTGGCTCTCCGGTGGTGTGGTTGGTCTGGATGAGGATTTTGCCCACTCGCACGTCTTTGCACACCGCGCGTAAAGCCGGTTCCATTGTCTCCCCCGCTCTTAGAATGGACACTCCTGTTATCTTCAAGAATGATTAAAAAAAATGTATCACCAGCATATCCAAACAGCTTTGTAACACCTGTCTTTATCAGCAAATCCTTCCCCGAGACGCGAGGGACTGGAATCTTGAGCCAAACCTAAAAAGTGTAGCCTGAACTCTTAAGTCCCCCTCCTCCACACTACCCCTCAACTGTATCCACCTATCACTTGCCGACCTTCGTCCTGCACCTCCTCTGTTCCAGATTTCTCTCTCCCCACCACAATTAGCCTGAAGAAGGGTCCCAACCAGAAACGTCACCCATCCACCTTCTCCAGAGATGCTGCCTGAGCCACTGAGTTACTCCAGCACTTTGTGCCTTTTTGTTTTGTAAGCCAGCCAGCATCTCCAGTTCCTTGTATCAACATTCCTCCAGCACCTTGTGCTTTTCTCAAGCTTTCCCGGATGCTGTGAGTTTAGTTTAGAGATCCAGCTTGATTACACTCATGTATATATAGAGTGATCTAATAACCAGTATCTGCAGAAGTGCCTGCTGCGTAAATAACTTGTATCTTTCTATTGATCCAACCTAAAGTAGAATGACTATTATTCACCTAAGACAGACGCAAAGTGCTGGAGTAACTCAGCAGGTCGGACAGCATCTCTGGAGAGAAGGAATGGGTGACGTTTCGGGTCGAGACCCTTCTTCAGACTGAAAGTCAGGGGAAAGGGGAAACAAGAGATATAGGCGGTGATACACAGAGATAACTACTTCATTTAGATGCTGCATTTCCTTCCATTCAGTGATTCACACACACTTCACGTTACAGAGAATGGCAACTCTTGTGAAATGCCGCACTAAAATGTTGTTTACTGAATAAAGTGCTCAAAATCCATCACGGATCAAACACTCGCACATAATCACACCTCACTGTACTTAATCAAACCACTTATCAATGAAGTGCACAGACACTCCCCGACTTTGGCAGTAGGTGACTTGCGGAAACAATCCTGTTCTCAGTCCCTCGTACTGAGTGACAAGGCAGTTGGTAGTTTCATAGAAACATAGAAACATAGGTGCAGGAGTAGGCCATTCGGCCCTTTGAGCCTGCACCGCCATTCAATGTGATCATGGCTGATCATCCAACTCAGTATCCCGTACCTGCCTTCTCTCCATACCCCCTGATCCCTCTAGCCACAAGTGCCACATCTAACGCCCTCTTAAATATAGCCAATGAACTGGCCTCAACTACCTTCTGTGGCAGAGAATTCCAGAGACTCACCACTCTCTGTGTAAAGAATGTTTTCCTCATCTCGGTCCTAAAGGAATTCCCCCATATCCTTAGACTGTGACCCCTTGTTCTGGACTCCCCCAACATAGGGAACAATCTTCCAGCATCTAGCCTGTCCAACCCCTTAAGAATTTTGTAAGTTTCTATAAGATCCCCCCTCAATCTTCTAAATTCCAGCGAGTTCCACAACACTGTACCATCACTCGAGTTTACATCAGAAACAAGCCGGCAAATGGCAGCCTTATTACCCAGAAGGCATGCGCTGCAGAAAGTGCCCTGGATGCTGCTGAGACAGTTAATACTCTGATTGGAGACAGACCCAAAAAGCTGGAGCAACTCAGCGGGTCAGGCAGTGTCCCCTTAGAGGAGGACCAGGTGATGTTTCAGGTCGAGACCCTTCTTCAGACTGAAACGTCACCCATTCCTTTTCTCCAGAGACGCTGCCTGACCCGCTGCATTACTCCAGATTTCTGTGTGGTGTATTCGGTGTAAACCGGCATCTGGCACAGACAGCATCTCCGGAGAGAAGGAATGGGTGACGATTCGGGCGAAGACCCTTCTTCAGACTGCGATCTCTGCAAAACCAGCATCTGCAGTACCTTCCTACACATTTTATCTGCAGTTCCATCCTACACTAGGGTTGCCAACTTTCTCACTCCCAAATATGGGACAAAAGATAAAAATAAGGGAAAATTCCCCGACGGCAATTCGTTGACCGACTGGGCCGTGGCTGGGTGAATGATGAGTCAGCCCGGGTGCTGGACTGCACACAAAGCCCAGCCGGCGGGCCAGCTGAGGAGTTTTGGCCCGGGCAGTCCAGTTTCGGCGTTAAACGAAGGTCCGTAGGGTCGGACAGCTGGCCGGGCTGCCGACTGACGGGGCCATGGGCGAGGCACTGCTGCCGCTGCACTCCATGGGCTGCACTACGTCGGGACGGGTGAGGTGGGGCCGGACGCGGCGCTCCGACCCGACAGCCCCCTCGACCCGAGTGGCAGCGGTCAAATACGGGACAAGAGCGGTCCCGTACGGGACAAACCAATTCAGCCCAATATACGGGATGTCCCGGCTAATACGGGACAGTTGGCAACCCTACCCTACACACTCTCAGCGAGTTAGTTTGGGATGGGGATGGAGATTCTGACATGCGTAAATTATGATTTGCGTAAGGTTTTCAGGGAACGTAAACCTCACATAGGTCGGTGAGTGCCTACAATCTGCATCCATATAGTTATTAAGATACAGGTGCTAATGGTTTAGGATTGGCAATATTTCCAACTGAACGGTAAATTTAATCTGGATGCTAAAGGGGCTGTCCCACTTGGGTGACCTAATCCGCGAGCTCTGGCGAGTTTTCCCTCGACTCATACTCGCAGCATGGTCGACGCGAGGTCCTAGGAGATCTTCGTAACTCTCCTTCATGCTCGAGAGTGGGCCCCGTGTACTCGAGGCCTCAGCTAGGTCGAGAGTATTTTTCAACATGCTGAGGTCGATACTTTTTTTACTTGTGGGTTAAGTCGTAGTAGGTCGGCATGTTATTCGTAGGTAATCGAGGGTAGTCGAAGATAGTCTGAGGTTGTCGAAGTAAGTCTTCAACATACTCGAAGGTGGTGGAAGGAGGTCTTCAACATGACATTTTATCAAACTCTCCTAAACTCGCCAATTAGGTCGCCCCAGTGGGACAGCCCCTTAAAATTCGCAACAGCATCATTGTAACAAACTTACTCTTGTTCCGTCGAACCTTCTCCCCTCATAGTCCTGGCCTTGCAGAGTTTGAACTGTGCATGTCTGTCACAGAATCCCAACAACACAATTAGTTAGTTAGAAAGCATTCACCAAGTAGAAACATAGACAATAGGTGCAGGAGGAGGTCAGTCAGCCCTTCGAGCCAGCACCGCCATTCAATATGATCATGGCTGATCATCTAAAATCAGTACCCGTTCCTGCTTTCTCCCCATATCCCTTGATTTAATTAGCCCCAGAGCTATATCTAACTCTCTTGAAAACGTCCAGGGAATTGGCCTCCATGGCCTTCTGTGGCAGAGAATTCCACAGAGTCACAACTCTCTGGGTACAAATGGTAAATGGTAGGGAATTGAGGAATGCTGTGGAACAGAGGGATCTAGGAATACCTGTGCATAGTTCCCTGAAGGTGGAATCAAATGTAGATAGGGTGGTAAAGAAAGCTTTTGGTGTGCTGGCCTTTATAAATCAGAGCATTGAATATAGGAGTAGGGAAGTAATGTTAAAATTGTACAAGGCGTTGGTGAGACCAATTCTGGAGTATGGTGTACAATTTTGGTCGCCTAATTATAGGAAGGATGTCAACAAAATAGAGAGAGTACAGAGGGGATTTACTAGAATGTTGCCTGGGTTCCAGCAACTAAGTTACAGAGAAAGGTTGAACAAGTTAGGTCTTTAATCTTTGGAGCGCAGAAGGTTAAGGGGGGACTTGATTGAGGTCTTTAAAATGATGAAAGGGATAGACAGAGTTGACGTGGATAAGCTTTTCCCATTGAGGGTAGGGAAGATTCAAACAAGAGGGCATGACATGAGAATTAAGGGACAGAAGTTTAGGGGGAACATGAGGGGGAACTTCTTTACTCAGAGAGTGGTGGCTGTGTGGAATGATCTTCCAGCAGAAGTGGTGGAGGCAGGATCGATTTTAACATTTAAAAGTAAAGCGGATAGGTATATGGACGGGAAGGGAATGGAGGGGTATGGTCTGAGTGCAGGTAGATGGGACTAGGGGAAAATAAATGTTCGGCACGGACTGGAAGGGCCGAGAAGGCCTGTTTCCGTGCTGTAATTGTTATATGTTATATGGTTAAATATTTTTCCTCAACTCAGTCCTAAATGGCCTACCCCTTATTCTTCAACTTAGTTAGAAAGAAAGCGTTCACTGACTGTATCGACCCACGAAAACAAGTACGTTAACAGGATCTTCGGCCCTCTGAGTACGCGCCAACCAGCGATCGCCTCGTACACTTACACTATCCTATATACAGGGGCCAATTTTTACCAAAGCCAATGAATCTGTACGTCTTTGGAGTATGGGACGAAACCGGAGCACCTGGTGAAAACTGACAAACGTACAAACTCCACACAGACAGCACCCGTGGTTAGGATCGAACCGGGGTCGCGGGCGCTGTGAGGCAGCAGCTCTACCGCTGGGCCACCGTGCCGCCCTAATCACAGAGTCACACAGCATGGAAAGTGGCCTCTCAGTCCCACATGTCCATGCTGACCAAGATGTCCCAACCAAGCCAGTCCCAGTCCCAGTCCCAGCATGTGGCCCATATCCCTCGAAACCTCTCCTATCCATACACCTCACTCATGAATTGCCAAGGCTCTGTGGGGGAGGACCACAGTCTCGAGTCCTTCCCCTGCTGGACATTGGGGGGGGACAGAGTCCAGTGGGGGCGCCCCTCAAACTAGGGGAGGGACATCACCTCAGGGAGGCACGTCCATGGCAAAGGTGTTTTGTTTAAAGATAATTTGTAGTATGGATTTTTGTGCTGTTTTGGGCCAATACCCATACTCTGTATCTGGCTTCACGCAGACAGGCACAAAATAAAACAGCTCTCATGGGACGCTTGTCTGCACGGAGTTTGTTCGTTCTCCCCGTGACCAGTGTGGGTTTTCTCCAAGATCTTCGGTTTAAACTGTCCCATCGTTTAAGACACAGTTAGACAGGCACATGGATCGGACAGGCTTGGAGAGACATGGACCAAGCACAGGCAGGTGAGACTAATGTAGTCTGAAGAAGGGTCTTGACCCGAAACGTCGCCCATCTCCTTCGCTCCTTAGATGCTGCTGCACCCGCTGAGTTTCTCCAGCCTTTTGTGTACCCTAGCTGGGACATTGTTGGCGGTGTGGGCGAGTTGGGCCGAAGGGCCTGTTTCTACACTGTAAGACTCTATGACTCCTCCCCAAACTCCAAAGACGTACAGGTTTGCAGGCTAATTGGCTTGGTATAAATGTAAAATTGTCCCGAGCATGTATCGGATAGTGTTAATATGCGGGGATCGCTGGTCGGCACAGACTCGGTGGGCCGAAGGGCCCGTTTCCGCGCTGTGACTCGAAACTAAACTGAGAAACTAAACAAAAAAAGCCCCTGGTACAAATTGGTGGAAACATTGTGTGAATGATGAATAATGTTATTGCCATACATACCCTGAACGGCAGCAGTGACAGTGCGTACTCTATTAACAGTCTCATCAACCTCTTGGAATAGAATATGAACTCATCGCGACAAGTGTCTTTATTTCTGAAAAGGAAATGGTGCTGTCAGCCTTCCGTAGAGACTTCATTTGGAAAATATACAAATAAAATATTGCATCTCATTAACAGAGCCATGTACAAAATAAAGAGGAAACCCGGAACTGCAGATGCTGGTTAAATACCAAAAAAAGACACAAAATACTGGAGTAACTCAGCGGGTCAAGCAGCATCTCTGGAGAACATGGATAAATGATGGTTGGGTCGGGACTGAAGAAGGGTCTGGACCCTAAACGTCGCCCATTCCTTCTCTCCAGAGATGCTGCCTCACCCGCTGAGTTACTCCAGCATTTTGTGCCTACCTTCCATTTAAACCAGCATCTGCAGTTCTTTCTCACACACGTCACCTATCCGTGTTCTCCAGAGATGTCGAAGGGCCGAATGGCCTACTCCTGCACCTATTTCCTGTTTCTACCTATGCTGACTGGCCCGCTGAGTTACTCCAGTACTTTGTACCATTTTCAAGCACAATAACAGTAGTTTTGCAAAGTGCTAACATATCTCTGCATTTCCCAGTGATTTATAGTTTAAACACAAATCACATTCTCCTAACATGTTCATGATATCTCGCTTCCATTCTGGTTCTGTCTCCCTTGTACTTTCTTCATCTTTTACTTCTATACTTTGTTTACATGGGAACAATTTGATAGATTGTGAAGTTAACACATTCTTGACCAAATATTAGATGCAGCATTCAGATATTGTTCAGAAATTAGTTTAGATTTAAGGTTAAACTAGTGTGTAATGTACAGTCATTTATTTCCCCCAAAGTGGGTATTTTATGTTTGAGGACAGTCTTTCTAAATGAGCAGCACTCCTGCACAAACTTTGCCTTTGGTCTCCATCTAAGGGCTACAGGCTGAGCATTCTGTGTGGAATAATTCTACGCTAGATATATGCACAGAAAAATAAGGAGGCAATCATTGCTGTGTGTTCATTACAGGGAGGATCGCTTGCTTTCCACAGGATACCCTTTCCCTCCACGTTTGCAGAGAGGTTGATATTCAAGCCAGCTTCCTTCTGAAATTAATGTCAGAAACATAGAGAATAGGTGCAGGAGTAGTCCATTCAGCCCTTTGTGCCAGCCCCGCCATTCAATATGATCATGGCTGATCATCCAAAATCAGTACCCCGGTCCTGCTTTTTCCCCACACCCTTTGATTCCGTTTGCCCTAAGAGCTAAATCTAACTCTCAATAGACAATAGACAATAGGTGCAGGAGTAGGCCATTCAGCCCTTCGTGCCAGCACCACCAATGTGACCATGGCTGATCATCCCCAATCAGTACCCCATTCCGGCCTTCTCCCCATATCCCCTGACTCCGCTATCTTTAAGAGCCCTATCTAGCTCTCTCTTGAGAGTATCCAGAGAACCAGCCTCCACCGCCCTCCGAGGCAGAGAATTCCACAGACTCACAACTCTCTGTGAGAAAAAGTGTTTCCTCGTCTCCGTTCTAAATGGCTTACTCCTTATTCTTAAACTGTGGCCCCTGGTTCTGGACTCCCCCAACATTGGAACATATTTCCTGCCTCTAGCGCGTCCAAACATTGCTGAGCACAATTCTGCAATGTTGGAGCCACCTGCTGTGAGTCTAGTCACTCTTCATGCCGAACGGTGGTCTTTCAAGCAGAACGATATCAAACACCTTCTGCAATTCAAGCTTGTTATGGACTTGATGGCAGTCCAAAGGAACCTCTCACCAGAGTGCAGTCCTGACCTCCCATCTACCTCATTGAAGACCTCCTTGAACTATCCTTCATCGGAATTTGTCAGACGTTACGTTGCACTAAATGCTGCAACCTTTGTCCATTATCATGTACGGGAGGGGAGGATGTCAGGGGTTATGGATCAGCACGGTGGCAAAGTTGATGCCTCACAACGCCAGAGAACCTGGTTCGATCTGACCACGGGCGCTGCCTGTACGGAGTTTGCACGTTCTCCCTGTGACCTTCGTGGGTTTTCTCTGATTTCCTCCCACACTCCAAAGACGTGCAGCGTTTGTAGGTTCATTGTACGTTGCCTCTTGTGTGTGGGATAGTACAGGGATCGCCGGTCGGCACAAATTGGTGGGCCGAAGGGACTGTTACCCCGCTGTATCTCTAAATCAAACGAAACTGAGGCAAATGGGGTAGGGGAGTAGACCCGATGGGCCGAATGGCCTAATTCTGCACCTATCACTTGTGAACAGTCTATTCTTTGACTGGGTAGCACACAAAGCAAAAGTGCTCACTGTACACGTGACAGTGATAAATTAAACTACATTTGGTAGGTAGAATCTTCCTCGTTTAAAAGCTGGATTGATCGCTGTTTGTCATTTGCAGTGGACTTCAGATGCAGGTTAACGAGTGGAATGCTGCCATGAAATTGGTGTTTTAAATGAGTGGACAACAGACGAGCTGCCTTTCCTATCCACGTACCCGAGCATATGTATTTCAAATGTGGTTACAGTACCTTCCTTTTGTCTCCTTTTCACCTCTAGCATTTGTCACTTACTCCACCCTTCGTCCAAGCTAGCCCCCTATCCCTGTATCCACCTATCACTCGCCAGGCAATATCCAATCCCAACCACCCTGTTCCAGCTTTCTCCCCCCCTGCTACAAACAGTCCCTCTCCCAAAATGTTGTCTATCTTTTCCCTCCCCAGATTAGTTTAGTTTAGTCTAGAGGTACAGCGCGGAAACAGGCCCTTCGGCCCATCAGGTCCGCACCGACCAGTGAGCCCCGTACACTAACACTATCTTATACCTAGGGACATTCTTTACATTTATACCAAGCCAATTAACCTACAAACCTGTATGTCTTTGGAGCGTGGGAGGAAACTGAAGATCTCGGATAAAACCCACGTGGTCGCGGGGAGAAGGTACACACGGCACCCGTACAGACAGCACCCGTAGTTTGGATCAAACCTGGGTCTCTAGCGCTGTAATGCAGCAACTCTACCGCTGCGCCAGTGTGCTGCCCAGATGTTGCCCAACCTGCTGAGCTCCTCCAGCACTTTGTGTTTTGCTCAAAACACCATTATGCACTTAAGACACAAAAAGCTGGAGTAACTCAGCGGGACAGGCAGCATCTCTGGAGAGACGGAACGGGTGACATTTCGAGTCTCCAGAGATGCCGTCTGTCCCGCTGAGTTGCTCCAGCTTTATGTGTCTATCTTCGGTTTAAACCAGCGTCTGTAGTTCCTTCCTACACCATTATGTACTAGACTTGCAGAAGGCTTTCACCAAAGTTCTGCTTGAATAGCCAGCGTTCCACATGGAACGCCACTAGACTCGTAGCAGATGGCTCGGAAGCTGCAGAATTAGATAAGCAAAAGTAATTAAGTCAAACAGCGGTTGGGAAAATTATTGAAAACAAACGCACTATAAATAGGGAGGCAAAGTAGCTGTGTGAAACATGTCGAAAGAGAAAAGGATTAATTGGACAGATACAGGGAATGATCAACTCATCCGTTCAATGAAGTGCAGAAAATATCCACATCAACAAAAAAACCACACACAGTTATCCGAGTAGCAAAAGTCCAAGAGATGCCACAAACTCCGGTTAGAAAAGGTGAAGATCCCCCACAATCAAAATGTGGACAGTGGAAATGTCGGAGACGTTGCATTTGGAGAGAATTAGGTTTGTCCTATTGGACAAATACGCACTTTTTGAACAAATATGGTCTCCATTCATTGATTATTTAAAGGGGTAGCTGAGCTCAGCATTGTAACTCAATAAGTACCCAGGTGTAGGATGAGATGAAAAGATGTATTCTGGGATTTGTATACACGTCTCTATAGATATTGTTATGTGAAATTGCTCCATTCATTGTTAAGACGTAGACTTCATTTTTTTATTATATAATAACTGATTTTTTTTTCTTGTTTATTTTTATAATTTTATTTTATTTTATTTATTTTTAAATTATTATTATTAATTTTTTTCCCCTTATATAATCATAATCATTATTGTTTAATCACCACCCCCTGTTGATTATAGATCTATTCTTTTACTTCTTTGCTTTCCAAAAAAAAACAGAAGCATAGATCAATTATTTCGTAATATTTGTATAATTTTTGAAACAAGTTAAATTTGTATTTGAAGAACTGTTATACTGTGGACAATATGCATTGCTTCTAATAAAAATATTAAAAAAAAAAGAAAATGTGAAGAATTGTTGGCCTGCAAACAATTCTTCTGAAAGTGGAGACAATAGTGACTGCAGATGCTGGAACTTGGAGCTGCTGGAGTGAGTGACTCGGTGGATCAGGCAGCATCCGTGGAGGTAGCGGGATGGACGATGTTTCGGGTCAAGAGCCTGGTTCGAGATGGAGAGTGAGGAGAGATGGAGCAGACCAACGGGTTGAGGGGGAAGGGCGAGGCAGGAGCTCGCGAGCGACGGGTGGAGCGAGGAACTGCAGATGCTGGTTTACATCAAAGATAGACGCAAACGTGCTGGAGTAACTCAGCGGGTCAGGCGCTGTATCTCTAAACTAGGTTAAGTCAAAGCGATGGGTCTGTAGGTAGATTTTACTTCAGTTGTGTCTATTGTCATGTGTGCTGAGGTACAGTGAAAAGCTTTTGTTGCTATCCATAGAATCATAGAAAATGGGTGCAGAGGAGGCCATTTGGCCCTTCGAGCCAGCACCGCCATTCATTGTGATCATGGCTGATCATCCACAGACAGTAACCCAGTCAGTAATCCAGTCAGCAGAAAGACAATACATTTACAGTGTATAGATACATGATGAGCAAATATCGTTTAGTGGAAGATAAAGCCAGCAATGTCTGATCAAGGATAGTCCAAAGGCTGCAGTCTGGTTGCAGTAGGATGCTGCAGTTGCCTGATAACAGCTGGGAAGAAACTACCCCTGAATCTGGAGGTGTGCATTATTACACCTTAGTTTAGTTTAGCGATACAGCGCGGAAACTGGCCCTTCGGCCCACCGTGTCCGCGCGGACCAGCGATCCCCGCACACTAACACTACCCTGCACACAGTGACAATTTACATTTACACCAAGCCGATTAACCTACAAACCTGTACATCTTTGGGGTGTGGGAGGAAACCGAAGACCTCGGAGAAAACCCACGCAGATCATGGGGAGAACGTGCTAACTCCGTACAGACAAGTAACCGCAGTCGGGATGGAACCCGGGCCTCTGGCGCCGTAAGGCAGCGACTCTACCGCCGCGCCGCCCATGGCGTAATTGCTGATTAACTGTGCAGGAATGTCCAGGCGTTTCACCAAGGCATTGAGGATAAATGGGGATACTGTGGACAGGGTGAGCTGTTTTAAATACCTGGGAGTCCACATCTCTGAGGATATGACATGGACATCGCACGCTGCAGCACTCGTAAGGCAAGGCAGCGCCTTTACCACCTCAGGCAATTGAGGAAATTCAGAGTGTCTCCGAGGATCCTCCAGTGCTTCTACTCTGCGGCTGTGGAAAGCATCTTGTCCGGAAACATTACAATCTGGTTTGGGAATTGCTCTGCCCAGGACAAGAAGGCTCTGCACGAACGCACTATGGGAACTACACTCGCCCCCCTGCAGGAACTATACATCAGGAGGTGCAACTCCAGAGCCAATAAGATCATGGGGGACCCCTTCCACCCCTGCAACGGGCTGTTCCAGCTGCTACGGTCAGGCAAACGCCTCCGTTGCCGTGCTGTGAGAACGGAGAGGATGAGAAGGAGTTCCTTCCCAGAGGCCATTCGGCCCGTAAACTCCTATCTCACCAGGGACTAACTTTACTGGACCATTCTACTGCTTTTTTTAAATTGCTGGGTTTTTTTCCTGTTTCCTTCCTCCCACAATATGTAATATGTAAAAGAATATGTGATTCTGTCCCATTCTGTTTGTAGTTTGTTTGTTTGTTTGTTTGTTTTTTGCACAAAGTCCACGAGCATCGTCACTTTTCATTTCACTGCACAACCCGTATGTGTATGTGACGAATAAACCTGACTTGACTTGAGGCGGATGGAATGGAGGCCGTACCTGATGAACGTGTGCATGCCCTGAACCTGCGGAGTGGTCTTCAACACACTCAGCGTCTCTGGCAGCGGTTGCGCTTGATGTGCGGATGCCAACGTGGCCCTAGAGCGATACGATGGGGAGATAGTTACGAACCACAACGCTACACAGAGCCCATCAGTCATGCTTTATGCATTTGCTCTTTAGAGTGTGCAAATACTCAGAAAGTTGCAAAAACATTTTAACATTTGATATATGACGCTTTTTCACATTTGACGTGACCAAGATTTGCATCGTATCTTTATAGAAATTTGCATCATTGTTTCGAATAAAGAATATTCCAAATTACTTGCATAATAATTAAATACCAAATGGAATTACCCAAACAGTTACTGTACACAAAATTATTCAAAATTATTTGCACAATAACTAAAAGGCAAATGGAATTATCCAAACAAATAGTTACTGTATACTTCAGCCAACCACTAAAAGCAGAGCAAAATATATTGGCGACTAATTTAAACTTCTATATTAAGTGAAAACGGCAATGTCTGAGAAGCTGCCCGGCGTACGATATCTTATTCTGTTGTGGAAACGAACATTGGCGATCTTTCATGCCATTCTTTATCATTGACATTTTTCAGTAAGTGGGTGGTGAATCTGTGGAATTATTCGCCACAGAAGGCTGTGGAGGCCAAGTTGATGGATATCTTTAAGGCAGGGATAGATCGATACTTGATTAGGACGGGTGTCAGGGGTTACGGGGAGAAGGCAGGAGAATGGGGTTAGGAGCGAGAGATAGATCAGCCATGATTGTAGTGCAGCTGATGCTGCTGCTTGCTACTGCTGGCGCTGACAATGGCAGCCACGGTGTACTGCTCCTTGCTGTTTTGTATGTGTTTGCTCATTTGTGTCGTCTGTGAAAACCCTACAGAGCATTAATGTTTTACTGTTATTAATGTTTAGTGTTTTCTGAGTCATTCTTAACTGTCACTGTATGTCATGTTGTTACTTGTGGGCGGAGCACCAAGGCAAATTCCTTGTATGTGAATACTTGGCCAATAAACTTACTTACTTATGGTAGACAAAAGTGCTGGGGAAACTCAGCAGGTGTGGCAGCATCTAAGGAGCGAAGGAAATAGGCAACTTTGCCTAATTCCTTTTCTCCAGCATGTTGTCTACCTTCGATTTTCCAGCATCTGCAGGTCCTTCTTGCACATACTTACTTACTTACGATTGAATGGTCGGTGTAGATTGGATGGGCCGAGTGGCCTAATTCTGCTCCTAACACTTATGACCTTATGATTGCGTGTGCGTGTAAAAGATGGCCAATCTTTTAAAACCATTTGTCCACCATTACCCAAAAGTAAGTTAGACTGCTGGCAACAGCTGTTGATGTCACTTTACAAGAAGTGTGGACGCATCATCACTTGGAAAGAACAACGCGTTAGATGTTGGAGGGGTTTGAAGAAGAGTAGATGTGTCAAAGAAAAATATTTAAAATATGCTCTTTAAAACCTCGGTCATACAGCATGGAAACAGGACCTTTGGCCCAATTCATCCATGCCGATCAAGATGCCCCATTTAAGCTGGTCCCATTTGCCTGCGTTTGGCCCAAGTCCCTCTAAACCTTTCCTATCCATGTACCCGTCCAAAGAGGATGCTGGAGTTTCATAAGCCCTTGCCTGTATGGATCTCCGCACACATCAGAGCTAAAGCCCCTGTCCCACTTAGGCAATTTTTTCAGTGACTACAGTCGACTAGGCTGTTGCCACATGGTCGCGGGGTGACGTCCGTATGGTTGTGAGTTGTCTCTTCAAGTCGCCTAAAGAGTCGTAAAGTTTTTCTGGTCGCCGCTGGATTTTGAAATGTTCAAAACTTTTCGGCGACTGTGGGCTTGACGTAGCTTGTCTTCTCCTGTCGTAGGTGCTGTCGTAGGTTGCCGCCATGATGACACAGGTTGTTGCCGGGTGACGTTGGTTTTCGCTGGGTGCTGACTTCGGTGAATTCCACTGGTGACTACCTACGTCAACCGGCGACAGGTACCGGCGACTGAATTGTCTTCAGTTGTCGCCGACAGGGTCATTGCTTGTCGCGAGTGGACGTGGGTTGACTTTGGTTGTCGTAGGTTGTCGCCTGTGTGCTCGTAGGTTGTCGTAGGTGTGGTCGGAGTTGGACGTCCCAATGGGCCGCCGGTTGTCGGTGGCTTGCCGTTGACTAGGTGGCAGGTTGTCGTAGACATAGTCTCTGTGACAGTCGCCTGCAGTCGCCGAAGAAAATTGTCTAAATGGGATAGGGCCTTAACCGGTATATTCCAAATCCTGAGACTACAGCCCAGATGCGGGAATCAGTCCATCTCATCATCAATAAAGCCACTAAAGAATTTTATGCATCTTTGGGATAATTTTTAATTCTTTTCGGCTCCTGAGGAAATTGTGTAAATCTACTCTAACTACTTTCAATGGACACTCCCCCCCATTCAGTAAACGCTTGAGACACAAGTTTCAACAACTAATGTTGCTTGGGGAGTCCAGCTTGCATTCACAGCTAAATTGTGCCAAGATTGTCTTAGTCTTATATGTTAACCCTCTTGATCTTCCTTCCTCATGGTTTGTGTTGCTTGTATGTTAACTTTCTATAACCTGTCTTAAAAAGTATTTCTGATTAAGAAAGAACTGCAGATGCTGGAAAAAAAAATCGAAGGTAGACAAAAATGCTGGAGAAACTCAGCGGGCGAGGCAGAGTCTATGGAGCGAAGGAATAGGTGACGTTTCGGGTCTCTCCCTAAACCTTGGACAGCCTTACTAATCAATCTCTGCCTTAGAAATATCTCGGTCTCCACACCCAGTCTGTGGCAATGTTCGACGTCTGATAAACATCTTTATAGTTGATCATGAGATTCTTATTCAATATATTTTGATCCAAAAGATTTGTCTAAAAGATTCTGAAAAGGGAGGGAGAGGAGCCTGATGTTGTGGTACACATTGGTACCAATGACATAGGCAGAATAAGAGAAGAGGTCCTGAAAGGAAAATATAGGGAGTTGGGGGGAAAGTTAAGGAGAAGGACCAAAAGGGTAACAATTTCAGGATTACTGCCTGTGCCACGTGACAGTGAGAGTAGGAATGGCATGAGGTGGAGGATAAATGCGTGGCTGAGGGACTGGTGCAGTGGGCAGGGATTCAAGTTTCTTGATCACTGGGGCCTCTTTTGGGGAAGGCATGATCTGTACAAAAAGGGCAGGTTGCACTTGAACCCGAGGGGGACCAATATCCTGGCAGGGAGATTTGCAAAGGCTACTGGGGAGACTTTAAACTAGAAAGGTTGGGGGGAGGGACTCGGGTAGAGGGGGCTAGGGGACAGGGTGTGGGCAAGAGGCAGAGAAGGGAAGCACACTCGGACCCAAAATGTAGGCGAGAAAGAGGAAAAAGATAATAAACAGAGAATAAGGGATGGTGGGTTTCTAAAATGTGTATATTTTAAAGCTAGGAGCATTGTAAGAAAGGTGGATGAACTTAGAGCCTGGATTGACACCTGGAAATATGATGTTGTGGCAATCAGTGAAACATGGTTGCAGGAGGGCTGTGATTGGAAACTAAATATTCCAGGATTTCGTTGCTTCAGGAGTGATAGAATTGGAGGGACCAGAGGTGGAGGTGTTGCATTGCTTGTCAGAGAAGATATTACAGCAGTGCTTTGGCAGGATAGATTAGAGGGCTCGTCTAGGGAGGCCATTTGGGTGGAACTGAGAAGTGGGAACGGTGTAGCAACACTTTTAGGGGCGTATTATAGACCGCCAAATGGGGAGCAAATATGTAAGGAGAGAGAAGATATTAGTAGTAAGCACAAGGTAGTGATTGTGGGAGATTTCAATTTTCCAAAAATAGACTGGGAAACACATTCTGTAAATGGGCTGGATGGTTTGGAGTTTGTAAAATGTGAATAGGACTGGAAGGGCCGAGAGGGCCTGTTTCCGTGCGGTAAAAAAAATTGTTATATCTAGCAACCTGGAAATAATTATAAATGATGCTAAAAAAAGTTTTATTTGTCATATTTTTAATTAATTGCTACCTTTGATGAGATGGAGGGGAAATTAGTGCAAGCAGATAGGATATAATACCTTGAAATATTTCCATGCCATTTGTTCATTATTTTCAGATCTAATGCGCTACGACTGATATTTTTAAGGCAGAGCCAGAGAGATCCTTGATTAGTATGAGTGTCAGGGGATATGGGGAGAAGGCAGGAAAAGGGGGTTAGGAGGGAGAGTTAGAGCAGCCACGATTGAATGGCAGGGTGGACTTGATGGGCCGAATGGCCTAATTCCACTCCTATCACTTAAGAACTTATTAAATACCAACGGCGATTAATTTGCTGTCAATTTGTTAGCGTGGGCACAAGTAAAGCCCCAGAGATGTTTTATTAAATTCCTCAAAAGCACCGCAAATTATAAAACATGGTCAACAGAACCAAAACGGCAGATTAAATTAGTCCCTAACCATCTCTCAAATGAACTGCGAAAACCCTGACAGGAATATCATCCTTAATTAAGTGAGATGTTGGTGGTTGCTGGGAAACTGTCTTAGAGTTCAACACTGATGCTTATATTTTCAGTAGGTGAGACCCATCTGTAGCAGCCGTCATCTGCTCAGTTGGAATGTGCAGGGTGTGACTTAGTTAATGGGTTTTCATTAAAGTTTTCATTGGGTTTAGTTTAGTTTAGAGATACGGCGTGGAAACTGGCCCTTCGGCCCGTCGAGTCTGTGCTGACTAACAATCTATACTACTTCTATCCTACACCCCAGGGACAAATGACAGAAGCCAACCAACCTACAAACACGCACTCTGTACGTTCTCCCTGTGGCCGCGTAGGTTTTCCAGTTTCCTCCCACACTCCAAAGGCGTGAAGGTTTGTAGGTTAATTGGCTGATGTAAATTGTCCTTAATGTGTAGGATAGAACTACATCAGTGATTCCTAACCTGGGGGTCGGGACCCTCATGGAGGGTCGTTGGGACTTTACCGAGGGACATGACGGGGTCATAAATAACATCACCATTTGTTGCGCCCATTTTTAGGAACCTAACAAAGGTACGTGCCACATGCAGTATTTTGTTCAGGTATGCGCGGACGAATGCCAAAAAGGTTAAGAACCACTGAACTAGTGGATGTGTGATCTGCTAGTGTATGGTGGTCGGCATGGGACTCGGTGGGCCGAAGGGCCTGTTTCCATGCCGTATCTCTACACTGGGCACTTTGAATCTGTTTTTTAAATGAACCAACATCTTCAGTTCCGTGTGTCCTCAACGTTACCTCGATTGGTCAAACAGAGCGAGGAACTGAGCAGCCAATGAAATGGGTCAAAGCCAGGAACCTGTGTAGACGGGGCTGAAGTAGACCAGCGGATGTGAGGAAATGCCATCCAGGTACACTGGTGAACACTGGTGAACACTGGTGAACACTGGTGAACAGGCTACTGTTGATATTGTCTGGATGTGGTAGTCAACGAGGCCTCATTGCACCCATGTTAAGATGGTCAGGGGAAAATAACTGGCCAGCATTTGCATCGGTCATACTTGCCTGTGGCATGATTGCACTTGTGTGGAGTAGAGTTAGGATGGATAGCAGGCAACTAAAGTGTTTCACTGAATCTGGGTACACATGACAATAATAACCTATATCAATTTCTATGGTACTCCAGCTAGAATGTCAACAGATTGTGTACCCGAGCCCTGAACAGGTGAACAAAAAAGCTTTCATTCCAACCAAACCAAAGGAGGCTGGTGTCTAAACGTTACCCATTTAGTACAAAGATAATAGACAATAGGGGCAAGAGTAGGCCATTCGGCCCTACGAGCCAGCACCACCATTCAATGTGATCATGGCTGATCATCCACAATCAGTACCCCGTTGCTACCTTCTCTCCATATCCCTTAACTCCGCTACCCCTAAGAGCCCTATCTAACTCTCTCTTGAAAGCATCCTGAGAACCAGCTTCCACCGCCCTCTGAGGCAGAGAATTCCACAGATTCATAGAAACATAGAAAATAGGTGCAGGAGTAGGCCATTCGGCCCTTCGAGCCTACACCGCCATTCAATATGATCATGGCTGATCATCCAACTCAGTATCCTGTACTTGCCTTTTCTCCATACCCCCTGATCCCTTTAGCCACAAGGGCCACATCTAACTCCCTCTTAAATATAGCCAATGAACTGGCCTCAACTACCTTCTGTGGCAGAGAATTCCAGAGATTCACCACTCTCTGTGGGAAAAATGTTTTCCTCATCTCGGCCCTAAAGGAATTCCCCCTTATCCTTAGACTGTGACCCCTTGTTCTGGACCTCCCCAACATCGGGAACAATTCACAACTCTCTGAGTGAAAACGTTTTTCCTCATCTCCGTTCTAAATAGCTTACCCCTTATTCTTAAGCTACGGCCCCAACATTACAAACATGTTTCCTGCCTCTAGCGTGTCCAAATCCTTAATAATCTTATATGTTTCAATAAGACCCCCCCTCATTCTTCCAAACTCCAGAGTGTACAAGCCCAGCCGCTCCAATCTATCAACATATGACAGTCCCGCGATCCCGGGAATTAACCTTGTAAACCTACGCTGCACTCCCTCAATAGCACGAATGTCCTTCCTCAAAACTGGAGACCAAAACTGCACACAATACTCCAGGTGTGGTCTCACTAGTGCCCTGTACAACTGCAGAAGGACCTCTTTGCTCCTCCACTCAACTCAACCATATCAAACAATATGTGTGTTATGGTTTGATGTGTTCACTGACACATCAGTACCAAACTTAATACTGCATATTCCTACCCGCCCACATGTGTCTCATACCCCTCCAAACCTTTCATGTCCATGGGCCTGTCCGAATATCTTTTTAAAAAGTAGTCATAAGGAATAAGAGCAGAATTAGGCCATTGAGTCTACTCCACCATTCAATCATGGGTGATGTACCCTTCCCTCTCAAGCCCATTCTTATGCCTCCTCCCCATACCTCCGACACCCGTACAAATCTAGAATCTCTCAATCTCCACACTGGGTGGGCGTCAGTAAATATTAGGGCTGCCTTAGGGAATTGTTATCCTGAGATTGTCAATTTTTTGAAAAATCAGTTCTTGGCTCCAGTTGCATTGTGACCTGGTATCTTCATCTGCATCGCAAGATTAATTAATTTGCGGATCTTTAATGCAACGTGTGCCTCATTTGTTTATCATGTTTACAGGGTCTTCCTGTCATTATGAACCACCTCCGTTTGTTCAGTACAACGGTAGATTAAGAGAAGGCTGGATTTTGAAGTTGGTACGTTCTACCCTTGCGGTTACAATCTACGACGCCTACACACAAATAATGCACCTTAGAAATGCAGACGCAAGTGTTAGAAGTTGGGGGAGGGGAGGAGGGCAGAATATATTCTTTTTTAAGAAAGTATGAGTTGCTTTGTAGTGTTTACTTTATAAATTTTGTTTAGCTTGAGAAATTTTCATTTTTGTTATCCTTGCTCAGATCTCCGATTTTTCGGGAGATTTTTTTTTGATGACGATAGGAATAAAAATAAAATGCTGGAAGCATTCAGTGGGTCAGGCTGCATCTGGGGAAGAGAAACAAAGGCAATGGGGGGGGGGGAACAGGGCTAGGTTGAATGGGGTCGGCACGAACAAGTTGGGCCGAATGGCCTGTTTCTGTCACTGTGTGACTGTGGCTCAAAATCGAGCCAATCTTTAAGTTTGAAGAACGTACATTGACAGAAAGACAGAGAAACATATTTGTTTTAAGTCGTAGTGGAGTAGTAGGCGGTAGTGAGTAGGTAGTTCGTGTCATAGGAGCAGAATTAGGCCATTTGGCCCATCGTGTCTGCGATCTATTCCTCTCAACTCCATTCTTCTGCCTTCACCTCATAACCCCTGACGCCCGGACTAATCAAGAATCTGTCAATCTCCGCCTTAAAAATACTAATTGACTTGGCCTCCACAGCCTTCTGCGGCAATGAATACCACAGATTCCTAATCTGAGGAAAGACATTCTTGCCAGAGAGGGAGTACAGAGAAGGTTCACCAGACTCATTTCCTGGGATGGCAGGACTTCCATATGATGAACGACTGGATAGACTCGGCTTGTACTCGCTGGAATTTAGGAGATTGAGGGGGGATCTTATAGAGGCTTACAAAATTCTTAAGGGGTTGGACAGGCTAGATGCAGGAAGATTGTTCCCGATGTTGGGGAAGTCCAGAACAAGGGGTCACAGTTTAAGGATAAGGGGGAAGTCTTTTAGGACCCAGATGAGAAGATCTTTTTTCACACAGAGAGTGGTGAGTCTGTGGAATTCTCTGCCACACAAGGTAGTTGAGGCCAGTTCATTGCTATATTTAAGAGGGAGCTAGATGTGGCCCTTGTGGCTAAAGGGATCAGGGGGTATGGAGAGAAGGCAAGTACAGGATACTGAGTTGGATGATCAGTCATGATCGTATTGAATGGCGGCACAGGCTCGAAGGGCCGAATGGTCTACTCCTGCACCTATTTTCTATGATTCTATGATTCACCACCCTCTGACTAAATAATTTCCTCCTCATCTCCTTTCTAAAAGAACGTCCTTTAATTCTGAGGCTGTGGCAAACATCCTCTCCACATCCACTCTATCCAGGTAGAAAGGATTCTCTCTGCTTGGCCAGGCCAGGGTTCCTCAGCCAGACTTCCATGCTCCCTGGACCATTGTATTTCCAAATGGCAGCATAATATAAACCATCCTGACTGCTCCACCCCTTATCCATTCCAGTCTCACCCCCTCTGAAAGCTGAGCAAACCACTCGAAAAACATTTAAAGGAGTCTGAAGGAGGGTCCCGACCCAAAACATCACCTATCCATGTTGATGCTGCCTGATCCGCTGAGTTACTCTGGCACTTTGTGTCCATTCCTCCTTCCCCACACCCTCTTTTATCCATTGACAGCATTGCCTTTACAAAGCAATTTTCTCTAATGCAAGGTTTCGGAGGCACTACCCGAGTTACTCCAGCAACTTTGTCCCTTTTCTTGCTATGGTGATAAACCTTTGAATGAACCTGGTTGGGGAGGGGGGGGGGGGGGGGGGGTTGGTTGCTAGATCTACTGCTGCGCAACCCAACACAGTGTTATTAATGCACAAAATACTAGTCACTTGTGGTAGCGAGACAGTCTTTGACACAAGCCCAACTCTGTGTTGCACCTCAGCAAGAACTTGCCCCTATGCACCTTGGCTTAAGGATTTGGGTCCAAGTAGCTATTGCAATACTAAACCTACCTCTGAAGTCACTTTAGATCATGTCACTGTGGAAGTGCTAGGAACAGGGCCACGTTAAAGCTCAGATTTCAAAACAAGGAACTGCAGATGCTGGCTCACAAAAGAAGACACAAAGTGCTGGAGTACCTCGGGCAGCTCCCAAGAAATCTGGCATTACCAGGTCAGGCAGCATCTCTGGAGAACATGGATCGGTGACGTTTGGGGTTGGGACCCTTCTTTAGACCGATTGTATGGGGTGGGGGGGGGGGTGAGGGGAGAGAAAGCTGGAAGAGAGGGGGGGGGGGGCAGACTAGCATGTAATAGGTGGATATAGGTGAGGGGGGGGGGGGGGTTGATGGGCAGATGGATGGACAAAAGGCCAGAGATGAAAAGACAGAAGGACAGAAGAAGACAGAAGGTGTGAGCCTAAAGGAATGAAGAGTTGTGAATTGTGAAGAGAGAGAAAGGAATGTCGGTGGAAGAGGAGACAGAGCGGAGGATGGAGTGCGAGCCAGGGTGGGGTGCAGAGGGAGGGGATGGGTGGGTGGGGGGTGCTCAGATTTAGTCGAGCCTTTAGTTAAGATGGTGATTGTCAAGCGCAGGTGATCAAAATCTGGTCCAAATCTCAAAACCAAGATGAGTTATTAGATGCAGTTGCTTTGAGCAGCTTCTACCAAGCAAAGAACACTCCAAGCAGTAGGCACCCCTCCACAAATCAGCCACCAGCCATAACATAAAGGGAAATTGATGAAAATATCAATAAGCAAGGAATTAGTTAAGTTAATTGATGTCACTTCAAAGCATTCTAACTAGGCTGTCTGCACAAACAGGAAATTATACGAAGCTATCGGAAGCATTTGCAGGGAATTATTATTTGTTTTATGCTTTTACGAAGATCGCCATATACTAGGAACGCTAGAAAACAGCGAGGAAAGCTAATGAAGGATGCAAATTCTGCTCACATATCCCACCGCAGTTTCCTCTGTTCACGTGGGAATTATGTTCGAAGCAGGACAAGCGAGGGGGAGAAACAGATGGAGAGGAGAGAAGAGATTTCAACTCATTAATGTCTAACGACAACAACAAATCACAACCGTCTCCAGTGGGTGCGAGCAGGACATCTTTGTGTCACGTAGTGCTTGATTACTCTTTTAGAAATTTCCAGGCGGAAAATCAATTTTGTCAACACATCCCAACGTTAAACTCTTAAACACAAGTTAAGAGTTTTTGTTTAGTTTTTTTTTAAAACTTGACAATAAAATAGCCATTTGTTCACATTTTTAACCAGCCAAAATTAATTTTCCAAAAGATTGGCACTGCACACATGGTAGATGTCACAGACTGTCACTGTAGACGTGACATTACGTTCTGCAGCCTCAAAACCTCCTGTGCTTAAAACACAGTGGTCGCTTCCTGTGGCATTTCCATTGTAGGCGACCATGGGTGGAAACATGTCTTGATTAAGTTCGGTCTCAAATCTTGCAATCTGCCGTATCTGATCGCGATGGTCAGCCTTGCACTTGTCTCGGGTTAATTTGAAACCATTTTGCTGACTGTGAGCAGGCCAAAAGGTTAGAAAGTTCTTCTGCAGCCCTTTTTACGAGCTTGTAAAACTTGTAAACGCTTGTAAAATTTGTTCCGTGACCAGTCAGAATGGAGACACTTTGAGCACTAACCCTGCTCCGTAACGTACACCTTTTACAATAACATTTGGTTAAGTTGGGGTTGAAGAAACTAATTATAATGCAATGAGTATATATCTTCATGGAATCACTTATAGATACATATAAAATTATATGTTAAATTTTAATTATAATTAATTTAATTATAATTAGAAACTTATAGAAACATATAAAATTATAAAAGGACTGGACAAGCCAGATGTTCCCAGTGTTGGGCGAGTCCAGAACTAGGGGCCACAGTCTTAGAATAAAGGGGAGGTCAGTTAAGACTCAGGTGAGAAAAATCTCTTTTTCACCCAGAGAGTTGTGAATTTGTGGAATTCCCTGCCACAGAGGGCAGTGGAGGCCAAGTCACTGGATGGATTTAAGAGGGAGTTAGATAGAGCTCTAGGGGCTAGTGGAGTCAAGGGATATGGGGAGAAGGCAGGCACGGGCTATTGATAGGGGACGATCAGCCATGGTCACAATGAATGGTGGTACTGGCTCGAAGGACCGAATGGTCTCCTCCTGCACCTATTTTCTATTTTTCTATGTTTCTTAACTTAATTCAAAAACATGGGGGCCCGGACAGTTTTAAATAACTTGAGTCAGAAACAAGGAGGCAGGACAATAGATTTGACAAAATTCAGTTCAGTTTATTGTCACGTGTACCGAGGTACAGTGAAAAGCTTTTTGTTGCATGCTAACCGGTTACCAGATGCGTGATTACAATCGATCCACGTGCTTGATGATGTACTTGATGAGGGAGTATCACAGTTAAAGTAAGAAATGTTGGTGTGGGAGTAGAGATTTAAGAGTGTGGAGCGATTGTAACACGAGTCACTCTTTAGATTCTGGAGTAGTTCCTGAGGATTGGAGGGTAGCTAATGTAACCCCACTTTTTAAAAAGGGAGGGAGAGAGAAAACGGGGAATTACAGACCAGTTAGTCTAACATCGGTAGTGGGGAAACTGCTAGAGTCAGTTATTAAAGATGGGATAGCAGCACATTTAGAAAGTGGTGAAATCATTGGACAAAGTCAGCATGGATTTATGAAAGGTAAATCATGTCTGACGAATCTTATAGAATTTTTCGAGGATGTAACTAGTAGAGTAGATAAGGGAGAACCAGTGGATGTGTTATATCTGGACTTTTAGAAGGCTTTCAACAAGGTCCCACATAAGAGATTAGTATACAAACTTAAAGCACACGGTGTTGGGGGTTCAGTATTGATGTGGATAGAGAACTGGCTGGCAGACAGGAAGCAAAGAGTAGGAGTAAACGGGTCATTTTCAGAATGGCAGGCAGTGACTAGTGGGGTACCGCAATACTGAATGAGGGAATTGAATGCAACATCTCCAAGTTTGCAGATGACATGAAGCTGGGGGGCAGTGTTAGCTGTGAGGAGGATGCTAGGAGGCTGCAAGGTGACTTCGATAGGTTGGGTGAGTGGGCGAATGCATGGCAGATGCAGTATAATGTGGTTAAATGTGAGATTATCCACTTTGGTGGCAAAAACAAGAAAGTAGACTATTATCTGAATGGTGGCCGATTAGGAAAAGGGGAGATGCAACGAGACCTGGGTGTCATGAAACACCAGTCATTGAAAGTAGGCATGCAGGTGCAGCAGGCAGTGAAGAAAGCGAATGGTATGTTAGCATTCATAGCAAAAGGATTTGAGTACAAGAGCAGGGAGGTTCTACTGCAGTTGTACAGGGTCTTGGTGAGGCCACACCTGGAGTATTGCGTACAGTTTTGGTCTCCTAATCTGAGGAAAGACATTCTTGCCATAGCGGGAGTACAGAGAAGGTTCACCAGACTGATTCCTGGGATGGCAGGTCTTTCATATGAAGAAAGACTGGATAGACTCGGCTTGTACTCGCTAGAATTTAGAAGATTGAGGGGGGATCTTATAGAGACTTACAAAATTCTTAAGGGGTTAGACAGGCTAGATGCAGGAAGATTGTTCCCAATGTTTGGGAAGTCCAGAACAAGGGGGCACAGTTTAAGGATAAGGGGGAAGTCTTTTAGGACCGAGATGAGAAAATCATTTTTCACACAGGGAGTGGTGAATGTGGAATTCTCTGCCACAGAAGGTAGTTGCGGCCAGTTCATTGGCTATATTTAAGAGGGAGTTAGATGTGGCCCTTGTGGCTAAAGGGATCAGTGGGTATGGAGAGAAGGCAGGTACGGGATACTGAGTTGGATGATCAGCCATGATGATATTGAATGGCGGTGCAGGCTCGAAGGGCTGAATGGCCTACTCCTGCACCTATTTTCTATGTTTCTATGAGTTTGTAGATATGCTCTGTGGCTAGCACACAGATAGTCACCTGGGCTGGACGCCATCTTGGGAAGCAGGGCCTTAACTGAGAAACACTGGGACCAGGCCAATAGTTTTAAATAATTCATAAACTAGTGCCCATTATTACTTCTTGTAGCGAAGCAAGGGTCAGTATTCACAGTGCCTCTTACAACTCAGACTGTACAATGCATTCCCACTGTAGCTTGTACCTACCTTACATTGAGTTCCCGCTGTGTTGAAAAGAGTAACAGTTCGTCAAGCAAATTTTTTTTTTTTTAATAGCACATACAAGGGGGGAGAAAAAAGTTTTTTTTAAACAAAGAATGCATTGAACACGTTGCAGTATTTATACGCACATTCGACCTTTCTCGGCAGGCTTTGCTCTGTGGAAACGTCGCCACTCATTGCGGGCCGCAGATGAGAGTTTTAGGCGAGAGTTAGGGAGAAATTATTTATCTCAAGAAAATCTTAGAGCCTTCTTTACAGAAGCAAGATGGAATGAAGGGCCGTGGGCTAAACGGTCGAATCCTCCTTGTTTTATAGTAAATACTCCAGCCTGAGGAAGGGTCGAGACCCGAAACGTCACCTATTCCTTCGCTCCATAGATGCTGCCTCACCTGCGGAGTATATCCAGCATTTTTGTCCACCTTAAAATAATGCAGAGTGTCTTAACCTTTTGAATGCTGTAAAGCTTTCCTGGAGCATAGAACATCACAGCACGAGAACAGGCCCTTCGGCCCACAATGTTTATGCTAAACATCGTGCCAAAACTACCTCTTATCTGCCTGCACATAACCCACATCCCCCCCATATCCATACACCTATTCAAAAACCTCTTCAATGCCACTTTCATATCTGCCTGAACCACCGTGGCAACGTGTTCCAAGCACTCACCAACTTTGGTGTCCCGAAAAACTTGCCTAGTACATCTCCTTTAAACTTTGCCCCTCTCACCTTAAAGCCATGTCCTTTACTATTTGAGATTTCCATTCTGGGAAAAAGGTTCTCACTGTCTATGACATCCATGCCTCCCATTTTATATATTTCAAAAATGTTCACCTGTAACTTGATTATCTATTCAGATTATATTTGAACTTCCGAATATGGTAAATATAGAACAGCATAAAACACAGGGCATTTCACTCTTCCAACTATTGACTTTAGAGATACAGCGTAGAAACGGGCCCTTCGGCCCATCGAGTCTGTGCTGACCAGCAAACATCCCGTACACTAGCAGTGTCCTACACACTAGAGACAATTTACAATTTTACCAAGCCAATTAATTAACCTACGTCTTTGGAATAAGGGTGGAACCCGCAGCACAATTTGGGGATATATTTGGAATATTCTGAGCAATTTTGGGGGCCATATCTGAGGAAGGATGTGCTGGCCCTGGAGAGGGTCGAGAGGAGGTCTACGAGAATGATCCCAGGAATGAGTGGGTTAACATATGATGAGCGTCTGATGGCACTGGGCCTGTACTCACTGGAGTTTAGAAGAATGATGGGGGGGGGGGACCTCACTGAAACATAGAGAAGAGTGAAAGGCTTGGAGTGGGAGATTAGGATTAGAGGTCGTAGCCTCAGAATTAAAGGACGTTCCTTTAGGAAGGAGATAAGAAGGAATTTATTTGGTCACAGGCTGGTGACTTTTCTAGTCGGGACCCTTCCTCAGACTGCGCCCTTTTTTTTTGTAAATCTGCAGTTCCTGGTTTCCAAATCTTGTCTGGCAAATATATCGGCTGTGGATACGATACGATAGAACTTTATTCACCCCCGGAGGGAAATTGGTCTGCCAACAGTTATAATGCACAACAAGGTTCAACTTGAATTGAAAATTAAATTAAAAGTGAAAAAAGAAGGAAAAAAAAACCAAGCGACTGTTGTCTGGTTGCCGTGCGCACAGCGCGCTCACCGGAACAAACAAACAAACAAACAAACACAGACTTAAGGGCCTGTCCCACTTTCACGACCTTTTTTACTCGCGGACATTTTTTATCAGGTTAGAAAAACGCCCCGACCTACTTAGTGCCACGAGTACCTACGACTAGCGTCACGGCCTGCTACGACCTACCTACGACCTTGTGACGACCATGCTGCGAGTACGAGTCAAGGGCAAACTCGGCAAAGGTCGTGAATTAGGTCGTGAAAGTGGGACAGGCCCTTTATCCCCTGGGCAAAGGATTCTAAAACTCGCGTGCCCCCACTCCACTCCCCCACATTGGGCCCCCTTTTGTTCTCCCGCCCCCCCCCCCCCCTCACGCCGGCGCCCCCACGCCGGGACCCCATTGTCCATTGTCCTTCACAGAGGTCTTTCCACTCTCTTTCCATTCTGACCGTTAGCTCAGACTTCATCCTGGGACACAGACACAGTATATCGGCCATTTCTTCGCCAGCAGTTTAATACAATTACGTCAGAAGTCCTCTATAATTTGGAAGTGGCTCAAACACAATGCCCATCAAATGTGCTTCGGTCGGATGGCAAGTGCAAAATATGCATTTGTTATACATGTTTAAGAAGGAACTGCAGATGTCGGAACAATCGAAGGTCGACAGAAATGCTGGAGAAACTCGGCGGGTGAGGCAGCATCTATGGAGCGAAGGAATCGAGACCGGCCCGAAACGTCACCCATTCCTTCGCTCCACAGATGCTGCCTCACCCGCTGAGTTTCGCCAGCATTTCTGTCTACCTTCGTTTGTTATACAGGTTCAGATAAAAATCAGATTGAAACTTTGTGGCTACAGGGTTGCAAAGAATGTCCAAAATAGATCTGAATGTAAAAAGGTGGAATGGAAAAAGATCGTCATAATGTGTACGAAAAAAGTTGTGTTGAAAGATTAGAATTAGAATTTACAATGGCAGATGATGACATGTTTATAGGTTTAGGTTTATCATTGTCACAGGTACTGATGTACAGTGAAAAGCTTTGTTTTGCATGCTATCCAAACTGATCAGGTCATTGATACACATATCAAGCCAAGTTCAAGTGCAACAGGAAGAGTTGAGAAGCTACAGAGTGGAATGTTATTAGAACTACAAGAAACGGCGACAGATTTACAGATAGAAACAAGATTCAGTTTAGTTTATTGTCACGTGTAACGAGGTACAGTGATAAGCTGTTTTGTTGCGTGCTATCCAGCCAGTGGAAAGGCCATGCGTGATTACAAACAATTTATAAACAGGGGCCAAAGTGTCAGAATAAAGGGGAGGCCATTTAAGACTGAGGTGAGAAAAATCTTTTTCACCTAGAGAGTTGTGAATTTGTGGAATTCCCTGCCACAGAGGGCAGTGGAGGCCAAATCACTGGATGGATTTAAGAGAGAGTTAGATAGAGCTCTAGGGGCTGGTAGAATCAAGGGATGTGGGGAGAAGGCAGGCACGGGTTATTGATTGTGGACGATCAGCCACGATCGCAATGAATGGCGGTGCTGGCTCGAATGGCCTCCTCCTGCACCTATTTTCTATGTTTCTATGTTATCTAAAATCAATGTGTAGGAAGGAACTGCAGATGCTGGTTTAAACAGAAGATGGATACAAAATGCTGGACTAACTCAGCGGGACAGGCAGCAGCTCTGGAGAGAAGGAATGGGTGACATTTCGGGTCGAGACCCTTCTTCTGGGCAAGAGACTCTGTGCATCTCCCCGATCTATTCCTCTGTTGATATTCTGAGTCTGTTCTCTCCACTGCTGAAAGCCTCTTGTCCTAGTCCAACCAACGTCTCCCTGACACTGCTCTGTGCCGTCTCAATACCTTAAAACTTCAACCAAATTCTCCCACCAGCTTCTTAGTTGAGAGTTACAGCTCGCAAACTGGCCCTTTGACCCACCGAGTGGGCACCGACCATCGATCACCCACACACTAGTTCTATGTTATCCCACATTTAAAAGACACAACGTGGAAACAGGCCCTTCGGCTCACCAAGTCAACACCGACCATCGATCACCCGCACACTAGTTCTATCCTACACACTAGGAGCAATTTACAGAAGCCAATTAACCTACAAACTGACTAACCAGCACGTCTTTAGAAACATAGAAAATAGGTGCAGGAGTAGACCAATCGGCCCTTCGAGCCTGCACCGCCATTCAATATGATCATGGCTGATCATCCAACTCAGTACCTGTACCTGCCTTCTCTCCATACCCCTTGATCCCTTTAGCCACAAGGGCCACATCTAACTCCCTCTTAAAATATAGCCAATGAACTGGCCTCAAGTACCCTCTCTGGCAGAGAATTCCACAGATTCACCACTCTCTGCGTGAAAAATGATTTTCTCATCTCGGTCCTAAAAGACTTCCCCCTTATCCTTAAACTGTGACCCCTTGTTCTGGACTTCCCCAACATGGGGAACAATCTTCCTGCATCTAGCCTGTCCAACCCCTTAAGAATTTTGTAAGTGTCTGTAAGATCCCCCCCTCAATCTTCTAAATTCCAGCGAGTACAAGCCGAGTCTATCCAGTCTTTCTTCATATGGAAGTCCTGCCATCCCAGGAATCAGTCTGGTCATTTAGAATGTGGGAGGAAACTGGAGCAACCGTACGCAGTCACGGGAGGAGCGTACAAACTCCGTACAGACAGCAGCCATCGTTGGGATCGAACCCAGGTCTCTGGCATTTTGAGACCCTAATCACTTCTTGATTGGTTTAAAGTCTAGTGTAACATTTTGATTGGCTGCATTCTCAACATGGTTTAAATGGAGGAAGCACCAAAGACACATGGTCCCCTTGTTTAAGAAAGAACTGCAGATGCTGGAAAAATCGAAGGTAGACAAAAAAGCTGGAGAAACTCAGCGGGTGAGGCAGCATCTACGGAGCGCAGGAATAGGTGACCCTTCTTCAGGCTGATGTGGGGCTGGGTCCACGAGCCAGTAAATTGAAAACCCTGACACCCACATCACTGTTTTTCTCCAACATATAACCTTCTAATTGATTTGGAACGTAGAATGGTACGGCAGAAAAATCTGGCCCTTCAGCCCACAATGTTTGTGCCGAACATGATGCCAAGAACACCTTTTATCTATCTGTGCCTAATCCATATCCCTGCATGTCCATGTGTCTATCTTCAAGCCGCTCATCATATCTTCCTCAACCACCACCTCTGGCAGCGCGTTCCAGGCACCCACCACTCTCCTGTTAGAAAAGTTGCTCTGCCCATCTCTTTTAAACTTTGCCCGTCTCATCTTATATCTCCCGTATCATCTCGTATTTCATATTTCCATCCTGGGAAAAAAGATTCTGACTCTCTACCCTATCTATGCCTCCCATAACTTTACATACTAAATTTATAATAAAATACAAATTTATCTCGATTTTATTTTAATTATGACTTGAGCGTTCATACAGAGATTTTTTTTACTTGGGAGCCAATTGGGAATACGAGTGCTGTCCGTACAATTTTGTTCGTTTTCCCAGTGACCACGTGGGTTTTCTCTGGGTGCTCCGGTTTCCTCCCACACTCGAAAGATGAAAAGGCCTGCAGGTTAATTTGGCTTCAGTAACAATTGTAAATTGACCCCTAGTGTGTGTTATAGTGTTAGTGTACAGGGTGATCGCTGGTCGGCGCAGACTCGGTGGGCCGAAGGGCCTGTTTTCCACACTCTATCTCTGAACTAAACACACAGTTTAACAATAAGGAGTAAGCCATTTAGAACAGAGATGAGGAAATACTTTATTCCACACAGAGAGTTGTGAGTCTGTGGAATTCTCTGCCTTAGAGGGCGGTGGTGGCCGGTTCTCTGGATGCTTTCAAGAGAGAGTTAGATAGAGCTCTTAAAGATAGCGGAGTCAAGGGATATGGGGAGAAGGCAGGAACGGGGTACTGATTGGGGATGGTCACATTGAACTTAGCACTGAAAAATTACCGACGTGAATTATTCAAGTCCACCTGGCTGGAAACCAGACAGCATGAGACTTTCAGCGTTGTGCAACTGATGGTCAAATTTTCCATTCATATGAGAACAGCTACTTCCGGTCTGATTGATCACGTAAAACGCTCGACAACTCTGTTCATGCAAAGAGTCACACTTGAAGTGCCATATCTGGGCGACACAGGTCCCTCAGATCGGCCGACTTGGGGTTACTGAACATCCCGCGGTCTAGGCATAAGCTCAGGGGCAACCGACCGCGCCGTAGTGGTTGCAGCTCCTAGACTGTGGAACAGCATTCGCCCTTCCTATCAGAACTGCCCCCTCCATCGACTCCTTTAAGTCGAGACTAAAAACTCATCTCTACTCCCAAGCCTTTCTTGACGTCCTCTGAGCGAGGGCTATATGTGTGTAGTGATGTTTGTATTTAATCCATGAACCACTGTTGTTTGTTATGCTATTCTTATACCAATGTAAAGCACTTTGGCCAACAAGCTTTGTTTTTTAAATGTGCCATATAAATAAAAGTGACTTAACTTGACTTGACTTCAATGTGCAACGTTCTATCAAGAACCTTCATCCATTTGTTCCAGGATAGGAAAGGTATGGTATCGTACTTTGTCACATGTACTGAGGTACAGTGAAATTCATTTCTGAATACAGTTCGGTCTAAGTAACACTCTACATAAAGAATGGATCCTCTGGGCTTATATTCACTGGAATTTAGATGGATGAGTGGGAATCTTATAGAAACATATAAGGGATTGGGACAGGCTAGATGCAGGAAAAAATGTTCCCGATGTTGGGGGAGTACAGAATCAGGGTTCACAGTTTAAGAATTAGGGGTAGGCCATTTAGAACTGAGATGAGGACAAACTTTTTCACCCAGAGAGTTGTGAATCTGTGGAATTCTCTGCTGCAGAAGGCGGTGGAGGCCAATTCACTGGATGTTTTCAAGAGAGAGTTCGATATAGCTCTTAGGGCTGTCGGAATCAAAGGAAAGCAGGAACGGGATACAGGTTCTGGATGATCAGCCATGATCATATTGAATGGCACTGCTGGCTCGAAGGTCTGAAGGACCTACTGAATGCACCTATTGTCCATGTTTCTATAAGTACTTAAATACATATTAGACAGGCATCTCAGATACAGTACAAGTGTACAGCAGTGGTACATTGAGACAGTATACATAGTCGCCAATTTGGCACCATTTTCAAGTCCCAGTTGTTATAAATGTCGGGATCTTAACCTGACCATGAAGATCTGTTGTCCTGTCCGGGTGGCCTTGCATGGTCGGCCTGGTCAAGTGCCAATTCCCTGGATGCTTTCAAGTGAGTTAGATAGAGCTCTTAAAGATAGCAGAGTCAAGGGATTACGGTGAGAAGGCAGGAACGGGGTACTGATTGTGGATGATCAGCCATGATCACATTGAATGGCGGTGCTGGCTCGAAGGGCCGAATGGCCTACTCCTGCACCTATTGTCCATTGTCTATTGACATCTCCAAAGGGTCTAGGTCTCTAATCGTACGGCCAGCACACCTTGTACCACAAAGTAGATGAGACCGGGACAAAAGTTGAACTCATGACCACACGGATATTGACCACATCTGTTCTGGAAAATCCACCGTACACCTGTGACACACAACAGCATCGCGACTCCTCCACGCTGCTCCGCCCATCACATTATTTTTTAAATGTTTTAGAGTTTAAAGAAACAGCGATCCCCGCACATTAACGTCATCTACACTGGGGACAATTTTTACATTTACACCAAGCCAATTAACCTACAAATCTGTACGTCTTTGAGTGTGGGAGGAAACCAAAGTTCTCGGAGAAAACCCACCCAGGTTACGGGGAGAAGGTAGAAACTCTACAGACAAGCGCTCGCAGTCAGGACGGAAGCTTTGGTCTCAGGCGCTGCGAGGCAGCAACTCTACCGCTGCGCCACCGTGCCGCCCTGCAAATAATGCAACAAAAGGTAGCAAATAAACAAGGGGCAACGCCAGGAAAATCCTGCGGAGGCACAAGAGACTGCAGATGCTGGAATCATAAGCGGGCAACAAAGTGCCGGACGGACTCAGTGGGTCAGGCAGCATCTGTGGAGGGAAATGGACAGACGATGTTTTGGGTCAGGACCCTTCCTCACACTGGTGGAGTAGAGGGGAGAAAGCCTATAAATGACCTTCCTTTCTCACCCCTGCATCGTCAGTCCAATGAAGGGTCCCAACCTGAAACGTCATCTGTCCATTTCCTTCCACAGATGCTGCCTGACCCACTGAGTTCCTCCAGAAACTTTGTTTTGTGTTCGAAGATAACCCTTATGTTTTTATCTAACACTAGATGGTGGTGCACTGTAAAAATACAGACAGAGTATTTAGCATCTAAACCTGTACATGTGTAGGAAGGAACAGCAGATGCTGGTTTAAATCAAAGATAGATACAAAAAAGCTGGAGCAACTCAGCGGGACAGGCAGCATCTCTGGAGAGAAGGAATGGGTGACACTTCAGGTCAAGTCCCTTCTTCGAGTCTGAAGAAGTCCAACCCATTCCTTCTCTCCAGGGAGGCTGTCTGTCCCACTGAGTTACTCCAGTTTTTTGTGTCAAAACCTATACATGCTGTCATTGGGTTATGGTCACCTAACTAATATACACCACTGCATATGAACAAGCTCTCATCTAGCGATTTAATTCAAAAATCTAATCGGTGATTGATGCTGCGAACATGGAACTGCACAGTGGAGGAAGGAACTGCAGATGCAGGTTTAAACCGAAGATAGACACAAAATGCTGGAGTAACTCAGCGGGACAGGCAGCTTCAGGCAGGGGAGAGGGAGTCTAGAGATATAGAAGGGAAAAGTGTGAAAATGACAGTTCAAAGTGGATGAGTATAAGGAAACGTAGAATACAGGAACTGGCCCTTCAGCCCAAACGTTCGCTCCGAACATCCCGTTTTAACCTGAAGTCACGCCTTTATCAGTAAAGAGTATTCTTATTTAACTTCTATTTTACAAAGTATCTTATATACTTCAAAGCTCCTTTCATCCTTTGTCTTTTAAGAGGAATTGACCAAATTGTTAACCATTTCTTCATGACTTAGATCCTGACTACGGGTGCTGTCAGTACAGTGTTTGTATATTCTCCCAGTGACCACGTGGGTTTTCTCCGGGTGCCCTGGCTTCCTCCCACACTCCAAAGACGAGCAGTTTTGTCGGTTAATTGGCTTCTGTAAACTGTCCCTAGTGTGTAGGACAGACGTCGTGTGAACGGGCGGTTGCTGGCCGGCACGGACTCAGTGGGCCGAGGGGCTAGTTTCCACGTTGCATGTCAAAAACTCATGTAAACTAAGGTGCCGCACGCCGATAGTTTCACACTGCAGCAGAACCCTGGGTTATTGTTGGTGAAATAAATGTGTAAAAAAAAAAAAAGCTTCTCTGATACAAACTTGTAATGGAAATTAAGTAGTGAAGAAGATTAAATAAGGCACCGCTTCAATGCAAAGGAAACTTAATAATAAATCTACTATTGTTGATAAGGGTTGGCCAATGAGTTTAACATGGTCTGAAACAGGGCAAAACACATGAATAATGCCGCTCATATTTGTCACCCACCTGCATTTTCATTCAAAATTTGAGAACAATGTACTTTCCAAAACACAAAAGTTTTCAATGTTTTTTTTAAAACCACAAAATGAATGAAGGTGACACTATTACCACATAGCAAAGCTTCTGCCTCAAGGTACACGCAAGGCACAGAAATGCATAAAGGTCAGTACATATTGAATGAAAATTTAACACTACAAACCACATTTTATTCCATTTACCCATCAAACTATGAATCTAGGCAGCATGCAAGCACGAAGCTATCAAAGCAAAACACTTTATAGTCTTGTCAACGGGAATGAATTGATGAGGCATATATATTACTCGGATAAACTAATGCACAAAATTCCATAACTTAAGTTTGAAACAATAGGGCACAATAGAAATTCTAGCATTAACTAACTCTTATTATCCTTGTGTAGGAAAGAACTGCAGATGCTGGTTTAAACCGAAGATAGACACAAAATGCTGGTGTAACTCAGCGGGACAGGCAGCATCTCTGGAGAGAAGGAATGGGTGACGTTACGGGTCGAGACCCTTCCTCAGACTGGTTGGGATCAGGGAAACGAGAGATATAGACGGTGATGTGGAGAGATAAAGAACAATGAATGAAAGATATGCAAAAAAGTAACGATGATAAAGGAAACAGGCTGTTGTTAGCAATTTGTAGGGTGATCAGTCTGAAGAAGGGTCTCGACCCGAAACGTCACCCATTCCACCTCTCCAGAGATGCTGCCTGTCCCGCTGAGTTACTCCAGCATTTTGAGTCTATCTTCTTATAATCCTTTGTTTATTCCAATTGGTTAGTAGGTCAAATGGAGACAAGATTCTGCATTTTGTGCATTGCCTATTCCGTGTTAAAAAATAAATCACAGTTAGATAGGTTAAGACAATAGTAATTCAAAATTATCCAATTTAAAAATCAGAAATCTAGCATTTGGCTCAAATATGTCAATTTAGAAAATATTAATGTCAAAATTTTCATTGTGATTGCAAGTCGCCAAATTTTCAGCCCAGACCATCGCACAAACCAACCTCCCTTCCATTGACTCCATGTGCACTTCACGCTGCCTTGGCAAGGCCAACAGCATCATCTCGGACCAGTCTCACCTCCTCTGCCCTCAGGCAAAATGGACAGAAGTGTGAAAACACACACCTCCAGATTCAGGGACAGCTTCTTCCCAGCTGTCATCAGGCAACTGAACCATTCTATCACCAACAGGAGAGCGGTCCTGAGCTTCCATCCACCTCATTGGAGACCTTTGAATTATCTTTAATCTGACTTTATTCTGCACTGTGGACTTTTCTTTGACTGGACAGAATGCAAACTAAAGCTTTTCACTGCAACTAGATACACGTGACAATAAAAATATGAAAACTAAATTGCTCAGTCTGAAAGAAGTGCCCAAACCAAAATCTGCCTGCTGAGATACTCCAGCGTACAAAAAAGGCTGGAGAAACTCAGCGGGTGCAGCAGCATCTAACGAGCGAAGGAGATAGGCAATGTTTCGGGTCGAGACCCTTCTTCAGACTGGTTAGGGATCAGGGAAACGAGAGATATAGACGGTGATGTGGAGAGATAAAGAACAATGAATGATAGATATGCAAAAAAGTATCGATGATAAAGGAAACAGGCCATTGTAAGCTGTTTGTAGTGTGAAAATGAGAAGCTAGTGCGACTTGGGTGGGGGAGAGATAGAGAGAGAGGGAATGCCAGGGCCTGAGGGCTGAGGGAGAGGTGGGAAGGGGAGGAGACAGCAAGGGTTAACAGAAAAGGTTATCCATGTACCTGCCCAAATGTTTGTTAAACGTTGCAATAGGGCCTGCCTCAACTACCTCCTCCGGCAGCTGTTTCCAAACACCCACCGCCCTTTGTGTAAAAAAGCGACCCCTCGGGCTCAGTTTCATTGCATTGTTTCAGCAAATGAAGTTTAGTACTGGGAGACAATTAATTTTATTCAAGTGTGGAAAACTAGCAACTATTTCCCACCTCATGATCAGCTGGGTGTAGTTAGTAAACTTTACACCCTAGAACGTGACATGGGAGAAGTTGCATTTGGAAGGCATTGGGTGACAAGGATGTGTTGTGTGTCATCTGCATCCCTCTACACTCACAGCACTGACGTTGATGGCATGGCAGGGCAATTGTCTCATTCTAACTCATTGACTATCGCTATGTTTGAGGAAGCACATTCTTGCTATTGAGGGAGTGCAGCGTGGGTTTACAAGGTTAATTCCCTGGATGGCGGGACTGTCATATGCTGAGAGAATAGAGCGGCTGGGCTTGTACACTCTGGGGTTTAGTGGGATGAGAGGGGATCTTATTGAAACATATAATATTAAGGGCTTGGACACACTAAGAGGCAGGAAACATGTGTCCGATGTTGGGGGAGTCCAGAACCAGGGGACCACAGCTTAAGAATAAGGGGTAGGCCATTTAGAACGGAGATGAGGAAACACTTTTTCCACACAGAGAGTTGTGAGTCTGTGGAATTCTCTGCCTCAGAGGGCAGTTGAGGCTGGTTCTCTGGAAACTTTCAAGAGAGAGCTAGATAGGGCTCTTGAAGATAGTGGAGTCAGGGGATATGGGGAGAAGGCAGGAGCGGGGTACTGATTGTGGATGATCAGCCATGATCACATTGAATGGCAGTGCTGGCTCGAAGGGCCGAATGGCCTACTCCTGCACTTATTGTCTATTGTCTATTGTTAAAGAAGCAATTAGCCAGGTTCATGGGTAGGACAGATCTGATGAGATATGTGGCAAACGCAGGCCGGTAGGGCTAGTTTGTAGGAAGGAACTGAAGATGCCGGTTTAAACTGAAGAGACACAAAAAGCCGGAGTAACTGAGCGGGTCAGACAGCATCCCTGGAGAAAAGGAATGGGTGACGTTTTGGGTCGCGACCCTTCTTCAGACCAGTGTAGTTGGGACGTGTTGGTGTGGGCAAGTTGGGCCGAAGAGCCTGTTTCCACACTGTATGACTATGACTGAAAGCGTAGAACATTTAGGCAGTTTAAACAATAAATGAGCTGTCATCTGATTCAGGAAACACAAACAGAAATGACTCCCCATAGGGGAGTAGACGAAAGCACCATGTCCAGTTTCTGGAAATCAAATCATCTTTAGCAACTGAATGATTTGGCTCCCAGGAGGGACTTTAAGCAGAATTGAGAGCAGCCTTGTTTATATTGACTACCAAGTATTCATTACAGGAGCACAATGGTTATAGTCATACAGCACGGGAACAGGCCCTTCGGCCCAACTCACCCATGCCAACCAAGATGCCCCTTCTAAGTCTGAAGAAGGGTCTCGCCCCGAAACAGCGCCCATTCCTTCTCTCCAGAGATGCTACCTCACCCGCTGAGTTACTCCGGCATTTTGTGTCTACCTTGCCCCTTCTAGGCCTAGTGCCATTTGCAATAAACGGGATAGACACTAAGTGCTGGAGTAACTGGCGTCTTAGAGGAAGGGTCCCGACCCGAAACGTTGCCTATCCATGTTCTCCAGAGATGTTGCCTAAACCGCTGAGTTACCCCAACACGTTGTGTATTTTTTTGGATCTGGACTGGTCGGCTCTTTTAAGAACTGCTCTCATGAATATCCACATTTCGGCAGCGAAGGGCTTTAACCAAAGTGAGACCATTCCCTCCCCCACACCAAAGCCAAATGCTAGATTTCTGGATCCATGCACTGCACGCATACAGAAACAAAATTGACCTTGGCAACTAGTAGCATCTTAAGATTAGTCAACCACCTGTGATTATACCAATATAAAAATATTATTTTCCAATCGACCCCCAAAGTTGGATGATAATGGAACCATTGCAGTGAGCAACCCAAATTAGTCATTAGTTGCTTCTGCGCAAGTTATTAATGCTACTGCCTCACGACACATGGCCATCCTTAATCCTGGGTCATTTTCACAGGTGAACGCCACTCAAAAATGTGCAATGTCCACAGATTTTGCTAAATGTATTTCAGGTTGCATAGACACCAGCTTAAATTTACACCAGGGAAACAAAAATGCCTGATGTCAAGACATTAATAAGAGGAACCGAGCAGCGGCATGAATCCAGTAAAACCAACTACCCCTTTGGAAAATGGCAGAGATAGGCTTTCAGATTTTGGTGCAAGCTAAGGAATTTGACTCATAAGCAAACCACCTCGAATTACATTCATAGATACTTCAATTCATTCTTAAAACTCCCCCTGCCGAGAGCAAAAAAAAAACACCCCCCAAAGTCTTGTTTCTACGTGAATCATTTCTGTGGAACCATCTCCACTTAAAGAAACACAGACCCAAGTTGAAGTTGTGGCCATTTGTGACGGGACAAACAAATTCATTTTACATGTTAAAATTCACGTCCACAATAAATAATTCCACAGAACATTTTTGCGACCGCTCAGAATGTCATTTTCTTACCTCTTCCAGCTGGCTGTGAACGTGTTGAACAATCAAGTCGATGGCCACCATGTTCCCGCCACCTTAAGATAAAGACAACAGATATGAGACTGAATTCAAGGATAACTGGAAGAATGTAAAGGTCGGCATGGATTCGATCCTGCTGTCTATAAGGAGTTTGTACGTTCTCCCTGTGACCTCCCACACTTCAAAGACGTACAGGATTGTACGTAATCGAGTCATAGAGTCATAGATTGATACAGTGTGGAAACAGGCCCTTCGGCCCAACTTGCCCACACCCAGCCAACATGTCGCAGCTACACTAGCCCCACCTGCCTGCGCTTGGTCCATATCCCTCCAAACCTGTCCTATCCAAGAACCTGTCTAACTGTTTCTTTAACACTGGGGACAATCCCAGCCTCAACTACCTCCTCTGGCAGCTTGTTCCTATCCTCTATGTGAAAAAGTTACCCCTTAGAATCCTATTAAATCTTTTCTCCTTCACCCTGAACCGATGTCCTCTGGTCCTCGATTCCCCTACTCTGGGCAAGAGATTCTGTGCATCTACCCGATCTATTCCTCTCATGATTTTATACACCTCTATAAGACCACGCTTCATCCTCCTGCGCTCCAAGGAACAGAAACCCAGTCTACTCAACCTCTCCCTGTAGCTCAGACCCTCTAGTCCTGGCAACATCCTCGTAAATCTTCTCTGAACCCTTTCAAGCTTGAAATTATCTTTCCTACAGCATTGTGCCCAGAACTGAATACAATACTCTAAATGCGGTCTCCCCAATGTCTTATACAACTGACCTCCCAACCTCTATACTCAATACTGTGACTGATGAAGGCCAAAGTGCCAAAAGCCTTTTGATCACCTTATCCACCTGCAACTCGACCTTCAAGGAACCATGCACTTGTACTCCTAGATCCCTCTGCTCTACAACACTACCCAGAGGCCGACCGTTCACTGTGTTGGTCCTGCCCTTGTTGGATGTCCCAAAATGCAACACCTCACACTTCTCCGTATTAAATTCCATCAACCGTTCCTCCGCCCACCTGGCCAATCGATCCAGATCCCGTTGCAATCGTTCACAACCATCTTCACTATCTGCAAAACCACCCACATTTTGTATCATCAGCAAAGTTGCTAATCTTGCCCTGTATGTTCTCACTGATGGCAAACAGTAACGGGCCCAGCACCGAACCCCGATGGGCCTGTCCCAATTACGCGACTTTTTCAGCGACTGCCAGCAACCATCACAGGTTCAACATGTTGAAAATCCAGCGGCGACCAGAACAAGGTACGACTCTTTGGGCGACCACTCACGACCATACAGGCTTCGCCCCGCGACATGTCGCCAGGGTGTCGCACGTATGGTCGTGAGTCGTCTCCTCAGTCGCACAAAGAATCGTAGCATCTTTCCGGTCGCCGCTGGATTTTCTTTTTTTTTTTTTTTTAATTATTTTTTTAAAAATGTATCTTTTTATTAGAAGCCGCGTACAAAGGGATAAACCGCGGCAAATGACATAATACATTTATTGCGCGGCTTCCATTTTAATTTTAGCAAAGATGAAATAGAAAAAGAGAGGAAGAGCGAGAGAGAAAGGAAGTGAAAGAGAAAGCGAATGTGTAAGAATCGGAGCCTTAAACTACCAAATGGGTGCAGTCAAAGAGTGAGCAGAAACTTAAAGAAAGAAAAAGATAAAAACGGGAAAAAGGAAAAAAGTGTTGATATACCGGCTTCATTTCTCTCCCCACCCATCACCCGGTCCGTAAATTGGTTTAAATCCAAAGTTGTGCTGCGCCGTACTATCCTGGTAATGAATCAATGAAAGGAATCCATATCATTGAAAATTGCTCTGATTTTCCTGCTAAGACAAGTCTCATATCTTCAAGATGTAGCGTCTCAGACATGTTTGTAATCCACATTTTAAGAGTAGGGGCAGATTTCCGCTGGATTTTCAACATGTTGAAAATTTTCGCCGACCGGCAAAGACCTATGAAGGGTGCCGACTGTCGCCGACAATGTCGCGTAAGTGGACCAGGCCCGTGAGGCACACCACTAGTCACAGGGCAGTCATGTTCATTGGCTTCAATAAAGTGATCCCTAGTGTGTAGGATGGAGCTAGTGTACTGGGTGATAGTGTATGTTGGTCGATGCTGACACGGTGGGCTGAAGGGACTGTATGTCTAAAATAAAGTCTAAAGATTGTGTTTTTAAAGCAAGGTTTGTCGTTTGGCATTGACTGTTTTTGCCGAGGATAGAGTGGATGCGGAGAGGATGTTTCCACTAGTGAGAGTGTCAAAGACTAGAGGTCATAGTCTCAGAATTAAAGGACGTTCTTTTAGGCAGAAGATGAGAAGGAATTTCTTTAGCCAGAGGGTGGTGAATCTGTGGAATTCTTTGCCACAGAAGGCTGTGGAGGCCAAGTCAGTGGATATTTTTAAGGCAAAGAAGGATAGATTCTTGATTAATATGTGTGTCAGGGGTTATGCGGAGAATGGGGTTAGGAGGAAGAGATAGATCAGCCATGGTGGAGTAGACTTGATGGGCCGAATGGCCTAATTGTACTCTTATTCCTTACGACTACTTTTTGAAAAGATATTCGGACAGTCCCGTGGACATGAAAGGTTTGGAGACTTTGGTACAAAGGTGGGCAGCTGGGAATAACCAGTGTTAAGTTAAGTACTGATGTGAGAGTCAACACATCAAACGCCACAGAAACTTTGAAGGAAAACAGTTTACATTTTGGAGAGTAGTTCATGAGCGATAGGAGCAGAGTTAGGCCATTCGGCCCATCCATTAATAATGGCTTTTCTATCTTTCCCATCTTTCCCTCTCAACCCCATTCTCCTGCCTACTCCCCATAACCCTTGACACCCGTACTAATCAAGAACTTATCAATCTCCACCTTAAAAATATCCATTGACTTTTTGGCTCCACAGCCGTCTGTGGCAAATAATTCCACAGATTCACCACCCTCTGACTTAAGAAATTCCTCCTCATCTTCTTCCTAAAGGTACGTCCTTTTACTTGGAGACTATGGCCTCTGGTCCAAGACTCTCCCACAGGTGGAAACATCCTCTACACATCCACTCTACCCAGGCCTTTCACAGTTTGGTAAGTAAACCATGTATTTTAAGTCTGGAAAATAACACCACAGATTAAAGATCATTCGGCCCTTCTAGCCAACACCGCCATTCACTGTGATCATGGCTGATCATCCACAATCAGTACCCTGTTCCTGCCTTCTCCCTTTACTCCGCTATCGTTAAGAGGTCTGTCTAAAGTGCCTGTCCCACTTGGGCATCATTTGCGCGTCATTTACGCTACATCATTTACACATCAACACGCTCGACGGGTGCGTCGTAACGCATGCGTGTCGCGTGTATGGCGTGCATTACGCGCGCTAGGCGCACGGTGACGTAGGAAGTAGGATTTTCAAAATCCTCGCGCTTCACGTCCAGGTGGGACAGGCTCTTAACTCTCTCTTGAAAGCCTCCAGAGAATTGGCCTCTACTACCTTCAGTGTGGAAAAAGTTTTTCCTCATCTCGGTTCCAAATGGCTTACCGCTTTTTCTTAAATACCTAGTCTGAATGGACTAGTTGACATGAATTATTCACTTGTCAATGGGAGAACTTAATATGGCCAACAAATATGTCAGGATTGTTAGAACAGTATTTAAACATGGCTTATGGAATTTCCGATTGACTTTAATTGAATTAGCGTTTAATTGTATTATGTGCTTTGCAATAATTTTCATTATACTCACATAATACTGTCTTGATTGGAAGGTTTCAGCTACAGGGAGAGGGATAGATTTGGATTGTTGGCTCTAGAACGTCGGAGGTTGAGGGGAGATTTGTTAGGGGTATATCAAATTATGAGAGGCAGAGACGGTAGACAGTCAGAACCTTTTCCCCCACATAGCTGTTCAACACTAGAGGGCACAGCTATATGGTGAGGGCAGGAAGTTTAAAGGAGATGTGCGGGGCAAGTCGTTTTAACCACACAGAGTGGGGTGGTGGTGGAGGCAGATACGATAGTGGCGTTCAAGAGCTTTTAGATAGGCACATGGAAGTGCCGCAGATATGGGGACATGGATCATGTACCGAGGTTGGCTGCGGGAGGCTCCTCCCCCCCCCCGCCCCCCCCCCCACTTTCAGGGAACTATGCACAGTTATTCCTATATCCCTCTGTTCCACAGCATTCCTCAATTCCCTACCATTTACCATGTACGTCCTATTTTGATTTGTCCTGCCAAGATGTAGCACTTCACACTTATCAGCGTTAAACTCCATCTGCCATCTTTCAGCCCACTTTTCCAAATGGCCCAAATCTCTCTGTAGACTTTGAAAATCTACTTCATTAGCCACATCACCACCTATCTTAGTATCATCTGCATACTCACTTATCCAATTTTCCACCCCATCATCCAAATCATTGATGTACGTGACAGTTAAAGCTCCATTGAACCAATTGCTTTATACCGAGCCCATACCGCCCAACATATTCCTGTGATGTACTGTACTGTGTTCTACATTCATAAAAGAGATGCAATGGAGAAATTGAAGACGATACCTCGTGGAACCACGATATCTGCGAGCCGCATCGTGGGCTCGATGAACTGGTCAAAGGACGGCTTGACAAACTTGTTGTACTGTTTGATAACCCCCTCGATGTCCCGCCCGCGCTCGGCGATGTCCCTCCGAAGGCGGCGGACCAGCCGGATATCAGAGTCCGTGTCCACGAAGATCTTCATGTCCAGCAGCTGCAACCACAAAAGCAACACGCTGAGCAAGTGGCCGATCTCATACCGTGCATGCAATATATATAGCAAAATTACTCGGGAAATTTTTTTGTGCAGAAAATGAAAATACCTTTCAATTTTGGACAATGCAATTCATTGAGAGTTCACAGGGAATGGAGCAGCTGGGCTTGTACATTCTGGAGTTTAGAAGGATGAGAGGATATCTCATTGAAACATATAAGATTGTCAAGGGTTAGAGGCAGGAAACATGTTCCCGATGTTGGGGGAGTCCAGAACCAGGGGCCACAGTTTAAGAATTGGTAATGAGGGTTCAGTATTGATGTGGATAGAGAACTGGCTGGCAGACAGGAACCTATATCTCTCGTCTCCCTTCCCCCTGGCTCTCGGTCTGATGATGGATTTCGACCCAAAGAGGATGCTGGGTGTATGGAACGAGCTGAAAGAACAAGGTAGTTGAGGCAGGTGCTCTACAGCATTTAAAAGACATTAAGACAGGTACCTCTACAGGAAAGTGTTAGAGGGGTATGGGTGAAACGTGGCAAGTTTTAGGTTTTTTTTTGGTTTCGATATACAGTGCAGAAACAGGCCCTTCAGCCCACCGAGTCTGCACCGACCAGCGATCCCCGCACATTATCACTATCCTACACACACTCGTGACAATTTACAATTTTACCAAAGCCAATTTACCTACAAACCTGTACGTCTTTGGAGTGTGGGAGGAAACCAAAGATCTCGGAGCAAACCCACGCAGGTCACGGGGAGAACGTACAAACTCCGTACAGACAGCACCAATTGTCGGGATCGAACCTGCAAGGCAGCAACTCTTGGTGGGACTAGAGTAAATGGGGCACTTTGGTCAGCATGGGCCGATTTCCATTTTGTATGACTCTATGAATATTTTCCTATCATCTTTGATCTGATTATTTTCCCATCATCAACTTTGAGAAAATTACTTCATGTCATTTTTCTTATCAAAAATATACCACAAGATCACCGTTTTTCGCATTAATAGGTGTGTAACCACAACTTTTTTTTGTGTCGGTTTTACTTTTCAAAGAGATTGCAAAGTTTCCATACATCACGCATGCTTTGAACTAAAAACCTTGGTGGGTCAAAAATGACGATAGTCGTTTATTTATAGGTACTTTCACCATCTCAGACATGAACATTATGCCAATTAGTCTGTGGGTCCACACACAGTGAACATATGAACGCGATTCAAGTCAGATTTTAAAGCAGCTTTCAACAGTGAAGTACATCAGTTACAGTTAGAGTGGGACGGTGGCACAGCTGGTAGAGCCACTGCCTCACAGCTCCAAGGTCCACGGTTTGATCCTGACCTCTGCTGTGCTGTCTATGTGGAGTTTGCATGTCCTCCCTGTGACTGTGCAGTTTTCCTCCGGGTGCTCCGGTTTCCTCCCAGATTCCAATGTCGTGGAGGTTTCTAGGTCAATTGGCTTCTAAATTGCCCCCAGTATGTAGGGAGTGGATGAGAAATTGGGGGAACATAGAACTAGTGCAAACTCGTAAGCTCGGTGGGCCGAAGGGCCTATTTCCATGCTGTATAATTTAACCCAAGGGTTCCCATCCCTGGGTAAATTTACCCCCAGGGGTTACATTTCGCCTACCCAGGGTAAATTTGTTGATTCTGGATTTGTACATATTTTTTCTCATTGACTGACTGTGTTTGGTTCTGGTATACTGGTATCTGTTCATCATTAGTTGTTCATAAATAAGTGAACTAACATTGTTATGTGCTATTAAAGTTGCCAGGGGTAAATGGGACAAAAAAGGTTGGGAACCCTTGATTTAACCCAATTGAAGAGTACTTGTAAAATTTGCAGACGGGGGATAGCAGTTGTGAGTTCCTGTTGTTGAACTGCTGGAACCACTTGTGACATGTTGGACGAAATAGCTAGTTTCCCTCTTGAAATGTCAATGAATCGTGGAGCTGGCGGTCCCTTTGTCAGGGATCCACCTCGGGAGCTCCAACCGCGGGAGCCTGCAGGCATAACATCGTGGAGCTGGCGGTTCCTTTGTCAGGGACCGACTTTGGGATCTCCAAGCCGCAGGAGCTTCGAACACCCCGATCGCGGAAGCTTAGATCTCACCGACGCGGAATCTTCAATCTCCCCGACGCGGGAGCTTCGATCATCCCGACTGGGGATGGTTCGACTGCCCCGTCCGTGGAAGAATGAGGAAAGACGTTAAGACTTTCTTGCTTTCCATCACAGTGGGGAATGTGGAGGAGCCACTGTGGTGGATGTTTATGTTATGTAGTTGTGTGTCTTGTTGCTTTTTTCTGGTATGACTGTGCGGTAAATCAAATTTCACTGCACCTTCAATGGTTCACATGACTATAATGGAACATTGAACTATTGAACCACCTTCCAGTTTGAGGAGCAAAGTCAATAATGGCTGATAATGACCTTGGTGCAGTCGGCAGAGAAACTTAAATTTCATGGACAGACACAAAGTGCAGGAGTAACTCAGTAGGTCAGGCAGCATGTCTGGAGAACAGGAATAGATGACGTTACTCGTGTGTCACCTCCAAAGCCCCTGTGTCGGTAGATGGTGCTCTGAACAACCTTCACACTGTTAAATAAAATACCAATAAACCTTGGTTTCGAAATTAGTGTCTGCAGTGGAAGACTAATTGGTTTAATTAATCAGAATATATGCATCCACACTGCGGGCCCATCCTAACCCTGTGGCACAGTAACTTCACCTTAGCTCATCAAAGCAGTAAACCAGTTGACCAGTTGAGCTGGGCAGGTGAAGGTCAATAATTGCTGCTCACAGCGAGTCGTTACTTTCAAAGCTGGCTGAAGTTTAGAAAATCCAGTCAACACTCAAAGAGCGGAGCGAGCGGGAGAGTTGCTGCCTTCCAGCGCCAGAGTCCCGGGTTCGATCCTCACCTTGGGTGCTGTCTGTACAGAGTTTGCACGTTCTCCCCGTGACCTGCGCAGGTTTTCTCCAGGAACTCCGGTTTCCTCCCGTACTCCAAAGGCACAAAGGCAGTTAAAGAGGCACATTGGCGCTTTGGTTTGCAGCTTAATTGGCTTCGGTCAAAATTGTAAATTGTTCCCTAGTGTGTAGGACAGTGTTGGTGTGCGGGGATCGCTGGTCGGTGTGGACCCGATGGGCCCGTTTACACTCTGTATCTCTAAACCATACTAAACTAAAAAGATTACAGAGATCACTGGGGCTGGAGCACCACGTGAGGCTTGAAGGGCTGTGGTCATCTTTACAGCGCTTGCAGCACCGGAGACCCAGGTTTGATCCTGACTACGGGTGCTGTCTGTACGGAGTTTGTACGTTCTCCCCGTGAATGCGTGGCTTTTCTCCAAGATCTTCGGTTTCCTCCCACACTCCAAAGGCGTACAGGTTTGTAGGTTAATTGGCTTGGTGTATGTGTAAAATTGTCCCCAGTGTGTGTTGGACAGTGTTAATGTGCGGGGATGGCTGGTCGGCACGGACTCGGTGGGCCGAAGGGCCTGTTTCCGCGCTGTATCTCTAAACTTGAAGTGGCCTGCAGATAAATAACTTTGGACATCGACCACGATCAAACGATGGAAATCAGGAATGAGTCGGATTTCCAACCCCCTCCCCCGCTTCCCAAGTATTGACACTCACCTTCAATAATTCTTTATCAGCAAAGGCCAATATGCCTTCAAAAATGATCACACTGGCTCCATATAATATTTTCTGAGGAAAAGATACAGGAAAATGAATCAGTTTTGTAGCAGAAACAATAATAAGCAGAGTCATAGAGCCAAACATCATGGAAACAGGCCCTTCGGCCCAACTCGCCCACTCTATCGCAATGGGCTTACCCAGTCCTTCTTCCGGGAATGTGACGTGAAGTCATACACCGGAATCTTCACACTTTTTCCTTGCTTCAGTTTGCGGAGAGTGGATACGATGAGGTCAAAATCAAAAGCGTCAGGATGGTCAAAGTTATATTCATTGTGGGCAGCTCGCTCTTGCTGCGCTTTAGTGAGAACCTGCGGGAATGAAACAAAATAATTTTAATTAACCAACAGCTGGACAAATAGATAACAAGACATTTGGTCGACATGGTGGCGCAGTGGTAGAGTTGCTGCCTTGCAGCGCCAGAGAGCCAGGTTCGATCCCGACTATGGGTGCGGTCTGTACGGAGTTTGTACGTTCTCCCCGTGACCGCGTGGGTTTTCTCTGGGGCCTCCAGGCTCCAAAGACGTACCGGTTTGTAGGATAATTGGTTTGGTAACATTATAAATTGTCCCTAGTGCGTGTAGGATAGTGTTAGTGTGTGGGGATCGCTGGTCGGCTCAGCTTCGATGGCCCGAAGGGTCAATTTATGAGCTGCATCTAAACATTTTATTTAGTGAGAAAGGAAATTTAGAATATTATATGAGCCATCATGAAAGTCTATTCAATTTTATTTTTACAATATAACTTAAGATCCCAGTTCATGATGTGCCAAGTTTAGTAATCAAGAAATTTGTCCGTTATAAGTTAACTTAACCATATATCCATATAACAATTACAGCACGGAAACAGGCCTTCTCGGCCCTTCCAGTCCGTGCCGAACATTTATTTTCCCCTAGTCCCATCTACCTGCACTCAGACCATACCCCTCCATTCCCTTCCCGTCCATATACCTATCCACTTTACTTTTAAATGTTAAAATCGATCCTGCCTCCACCACTTCTGCTGGAAGATCATTCCACACAGCCACCACTCTCTGAGTAAAGACGTCCCCCTCATGTTACCCCTAAACTTCTGTCCCTTAATTCTCATGTCATGCCCTCTTGTTTGAATCTTCCCTACCCCCAATGGGAAACTTCCACACTGTTAATACCTTCACTATAATTTAACACTGAACACAATATAATATGTTACCCACTGAAAAACAGCCATCTATATAATTAAAAGTCTCATATTGACCACTTCCTATCTGTGCTGTATATTGATTTTAGAAAAGACACTATATCACTATGATTTTTGGCCATCTTACTCACAGTCATCCTCCGCTGAGCAGTCCCCCGAGAATTTTTCCCATCGATGAAAAATAAAAAAGTTATGAGTGTTTAAAAAACCTTGAGTGCGTGAGTATGTGAGAGTGAGTGAGTGTGTGAGAGTGAGTGTGTGCGAGTGGTCTCAGTGACTGAGCTGCCAGCCCAAGAATACATTCGGCCCACAATGTCCATATTAGCCCTCTGGAAACCAGTCCCTTCGGCCCACAACATCATGCTAGCGCTCCAGAAAGCCCCCCCCCCCCCCCACTGGGAATTGGTGGAGAAGTGGAATATTGCGTTGGGGGACCAGCAACATCCAGGTTCAGGAATAGCTCCTTCCCCACAGCCATCAGACTATTAAACTCAACGCAAACAAAACTCTGGACATTGCACTTTATCTGTGTGTGTGTGTGTGTGTGTGTGTGTGTGTGTGTGTGTGTGTGTGTGTGTGTGTGTGTGTGTGTGTGTGTGTGTGTGTGTGTGTGTGTGTGTGTGTGTGTGTGTGTGTGTGTGTGTGTGTGTGTGTGTGTATATATTAAATAGTATATGGTCACACTGATTTGTTCTGCAGTCATGCCTACTGTATTCTGTTGTGCTGAAGCAAAGCAAGAATTTAATTGTCCTATCTGGGACACATGACAATAAACTCTCTTGAATCTTAATTGAAAATAAAATGAAAGAATGAAATAAACATATTTTTGGAATGTCTGACAGCCCTTTTACAATCTGTCACAGAGCAATTTGTGGCTTTGGTGAAGGATTGGGAACAAGCGGACTAAATAAACAAATCTTCCAATTTAGACAGACACAAAATGCTGGAGTAACTCAGCAGGTCAGGCAGCGACTCTGGAGGAGAACGGCGGGTGACGTTTCGGGTCGGAACCCTTCTTCAGACTGAAAGTAGAGTGCGGAGGTGGGGGTTGGAACTGGAGGGAGGGAAAGGCGAGAAGAAATCAGGAACGGCAACAGATGACCAAGGAAGTGTAGAGCCCACAATGGCCCATTGTTGGCTGGGGGAGAGGTGATAATGAGGAGGATACAGGGATACGAACAGTGGAACTTGTACGATTTGTTTAAGAAGGAACTGCAGATGCTGGAAAAATCGAAGGTAGACAAAAATGCTGGAGAAACTCAACGGGCGAGGCAGCATCTAGATGAATAACATAACTGACCAAATCGTACACGTTAGACAAAACTGCTGGAGAAACTCAGCGGGTGAGGCAGCATCTAGATGCTGCCTCACCCGCTGAGTTTCTCCAGCATTTTTGTCTAACGTGTACGATTTGGTCAGTTATGTTATTCATTAGTTAGTTATGCCCCTGTCCCACTTAGGAAACCTGAATGGAAACCTCTGGAGACTTTGTGCCCCACCCAAGGTTTCCGTGCGGTTCCCGGAGGTTTTTGTCAGTCTCCCTAATGGTCGAAAGTGGTTTCCGCTTCTTCTATGTTCCGGCGTTATTTCAAAAATTTTTAAAAAACCTTCTATAGAACAAAGAAGAAGCGGAAACCACTTTCGACCATTAGGGAGACTGACAAAAACCTCCGGGAACCTCCCAGAACCGCACGGAAACCTTGGGTGGGGCGCAAAGTCTCCAGAGGTTTCCGTTCAGGTTTCCTAAGTGGGACAGGGGCATTAGTGGGACATTCGTCTAGTTTACTGTCACGTCTACCGAGGTACAGTGCACAGCTTTTGTTGCGTGCTAACCAGTCAGCAGAAGGGCAGCACATGATTCCAATCGAGCCAGATATAGTGTACAGACACATGATAAGGGAAGAACGATTAGTGCAAGGTAAAGCCAGCAAAGTTCGATCAAAGTCTGAGGGTCACCAAAGAGGTAGATAGTAGTTCAGCACCGCTCTCTGGTTGTGGTGGGATGATTCAGTTGCCTGAAAACAGCTGGGAAGAAACATTAGCCAAGTATGATTAATAAGTGGGGTCACGTTGGAGGCATCAGCGTGCATTCCCGGCACAACATGGCGCTGTCTGTACCAACCCTAACGATCATTCAGGGTTCCTTCTCTAACAATGGATGCATATTCTTAATGTTTTAATGTCTCATGTTTTTATTCTCAATTCTTTACTGTATGTCGAGTTGTTGCTTGCGAGCGCAGCACCAAGGCAAATTCATAGAAACATAGAAAATAGGTGCAGGAGGAGGCCTTTTGGCCCTTCGAGCCTGCACCGCCATTCATTGTGATCATGGCTGATCGTCCGCTATCAATAACCCGTGCCTGCCTTCTCCCCATATCCCTTGACTCCACTAGCTCCGGCGCTGAAATTTAAATCGGGAGCCTGGGATCTCACAGCGAGATCACCAGTTGTGGAGCTCCATCCATCGCAGCCTGTTGGCGTCGGAAGCCGCGGTCTCCAGCAAGGAAGCGGCCGTTACAGGCACCCTGAGCCGCTGAGAGGGTTCTCCCGCCGCCGGAGTACCATCACCCGGTGAAGAAGGGCCTGGAACATCGGCCCCCATAGCGGCGACTGTTGGGGCCTCAATAGGCCCGACTATGGGAGAACTGGGGATGGGGACTGGACTTTGTGCCTTCCCTCATAATGGGAACCATTGTGGGGGGATGTTTTTTATGTTTATGTTAAATTCTTTAATGTTATGTCTTATTTTTATCTGTGTGCTGCACGGCAAGACAAATTTCACTGCACCAATTGGTGCATGTGACAATAAAAGTCCTTTGTCCTTTGTCCCTAGAGCTCTATCCAACTCTCTCTTAAATCCATCCAGTGATTTGGCCTCCACTGCCCTCTGTGGCAGGGAATTCCATAAATTCACAACTCAATGGGTAAAAAAAAAAAAATTCTCACCTCAGTCTTAAATGGCCTCCCCTTTATTCTAAGACTGTGGCCCCTGGTTCTGGACTCACCCAACACTGGGAACATTTTTCCACATCTAGCTTGTCTAGTCCTTTTATAATTTTATATGTTTCTATAAGATCCCCCTCATCCTTCTAAACTCCAGTGAATACAAGCCTAGTCTTTTCAATCTTTCCTCATATGACAGTCCCAATTCCTTGTATGTATACATAATTGGACAATAAACATATTAATTCATTGAATAACACAGTACGCAGAATGGGCCCTTTGGGTCACAATGTCCATGCCTGACATTGTGCCAAGCTAAACTAATCTCATCGGCCTACACAAGATTTATACCCTTCCATTCACTGCATATCCACGTGCCTGTCTAAAAGCCTCAAACATATGAGCCGAACTTCATGCCGAGTTAAACTAATCGCCTCAGCCTGCAGGTAATCCATATGCTTACATTCCCTGTACATCTAAAAGCTTATTTGATGCCACTATCCCAAATGCCACCACCACCACCACTCCTGGCAGCGCGTTCCAGGCACTCACTAAAAAATCTTTCCCCAAAACATATCCTTTACATTTTACCCCTCTCACCGTCAAGCCATGTCAATAGACAATAGACAATAGACGCAGGAGTAGGCCATTCGGCCCTTCGAGCCAGCACTGCCATTCAATGTGATCATGGCTGATCATCCCCAATCAGTACCCCATTCCTGCCTTCTCCCCATATCCCCTGACTCCGCTATCTTTAAGAGTCTTCCAGTGTTAAGATGTTTAAGTGTTTGAGATGTCTTCTAGTGTTCGACTTTTCAAAGCTGTTAAAAAACTTCAGGTAGTCAACCTTAACTGAGTGAAAGAAAGGCTCAGATAGTCCACCATAACTATACCAAAAAAGGTTCAGGCTGTCTACTCCATCTGTGCCCGGAGATCATAACTAGAACATAAACGTAATGAACATATGTACCTTGTAAAAGGAGTCAACAGAGAGAAGCACGACCCAGGGCACGTCCAACGCTTCTATTATTTTTCTGGCCACCGTCGTCTTCCCGGAGGCACTTCCACCGCACAATCCTACACGAAACGCAGCAGTTAATTTACGGAAACAGCGGAAGAAGAGGTGTTCCTTACAACAGCCCCCCTGCCCCATGCAAGACACCTGAAGGAATAAGAGGCTCCGAGTTGCCACGAGTGAGCTGGTCGTTCGCGCCTAAATCCATCAAAATCCCACACGCAGCGAACACATGCTTGACGTCGGTCTGTCCTCTCAGCCAATTTGGGAAGTGATTGTGGAAATTAAACTGATTAACGATGGTGGGACAGACAGAGAGATTCGGTGCCGGTGAGCGGGCTAGAGCTCCCACACCCTCAGAGTCGCACTGCGGGTATCGAGTTTCCCTGCGGGAGAGACCAGCGACCCGGGTTCGATCCCGACTATGGGTGCTTGTCTGTACGGAGTTTGTGCGTTCTCCCCGTGACCGCATGGGTTTTCTCCGGGTGCACAGGTTTCCACCCACACTCCAAAGACGTACAGGTATGTAGATCAAATGGCTTTGGTAAAATCGTAAATTGTCCCGAGGTGTGCAAGATAGTGGTAGTGAACAGGATTATCGCTTATCGGCGCAGACAATAGGTAGAGGAGTAGGCCATTCGGCCCTTCGAGCCAGCACCGCCATTCAATGTGATCATGGCTGATCATCCCCAATCAGTACCCCGTTCCTGCCTTCTCCCCATATCCCCTGACTCCGGTATTTTTAAGAGCCCTATCTAGCTCTCTCTTGAAAGCATCCAGAGAACCGGCCTCCATCGCCCTCTGAGGCAGAGAATTCCACAGTACAGACAGCACCCGTAGCCAGGATCGAACCCGGGTCACTGACGCTGTGAGGCCGCAACTCTACCGCTGCGCCACCGTGCCGTCCTGTTCTGCCATTTTTTTTTTTTTTTAAGTCTGCAAAACAGATAGTTTGCAGTTCGCGTTCACCTCTGGGCAGCTTGTGATCCTACGGGTCCTTACCGATAACAAAGGCTTCTTTGGACTGTGTCCCATGCTCGTTATACCACGGGGGCCGCCCTGCGGTATATATCGTCCGCTTGTTCGTCCTCAGGAGGGGCGGCTCAGAGATGCATTGGCTTGTGGTTCGTTTCCGTGGCGACAAACTGCTGGTCACGGGGGGTATTAATCTGTCCAAAGCCTCGTCACTGCTGCCACTGCAAGGACACAGAGATACCAAGGGTCACAGGCCCAGTGACACACGGATAATAATCAATAATACAATACATTAGTGTCTGTTGTGCTGGGGTAACCAGACCAAAGTCCACAGTGCAACCATTGGGAATGTTGAAATATACGAGGATGGAAATGAAACCGGACATTTTTCAAGGATGGTGTTGAAATGAGGAAGACCAGGTAGTTTGGCATGTGAGCTTGCATTTGGGGAAGGGGCTGGTCTGGCCGGTGGTTGGGGTGAACAGAATATCAGGGTAGACAAAAACGCTGGAGAAAGTCAGCGGCTGAGGCAGCGTCTACGGAGAGAAGGAATAGGCGACATTTCTGGCCGCGACTGAAGAAGAGTCTGAACAAGGATCTCGACACACGAAACGTCGCCTATTCCTTCTCTCCATTGATGCTGCCGCACCCGCCGAGTTTCTCCAGAGTTTTTGCCCACCTTCCATTTTTCCAGCATCTGCAGCTCTTTCTTAAACGGAATGTCAGGGAGCAGCTGATGCAGAGGGTGGGGGTAAAACCAGGGTGTGGATAGTTATGGACTCAGGGTGCAGGAGTGCGGACGGGGCTGGTGCATTGTTCTAGGGTGCAGCCGCAACTTGTCCAGGACAACATGGTCCACGTACACTGTCATCATCCAAATGGAGTTCTGCCCAGAGGAATTAAGTCACGGTGGTATCCCAGATGAGGCGATGCAAGGATGACTGAGACCTGGAGGTTTAGCCTGAGACCCGAGTTTGGAAGGACGAGGGGGGACCACACTGAAACTTACCGAATAGTGAAAGGCCTGGATAGAGTGGATGTGGAGAGAATGTTTCCACTCGTGGGAGAGTCTAGGCTAGAAGTCATAGCCCCATAATAAAGGGGCGTACCTTTAGAAAGGAAATGAGGAGGAATTTCTTTCATCAGAGGGAGGTGATTCTATGGAGGCCAAGTCAAAGGAAACTGTATTTTTAAGACGGAGATCGACAGTTTCTTGATTAGTACGGGTGTCAGGGGTTATGGGGTGAAAGCAGGAGAATGGGGTTGAGTGGGAGATAGATCAGCCATGATTGAGTGGTGGAGTAGACTCGATGGGCTGAATGGCCTAATTCTGAACCTATAACTTATGAACTTTTCAAAGAAATCTTAGTTGCAGAGATGCTGTCTGACCAGATGAGTTAGTTCAGCACTTGGCAAACTTGTTTGTAAACCATACATGTGCAGTTCCTTGTTTCTACATAGTTACGAAAGTGGTGGTTAGTGTTGTGCAGGTCCTGATGGTTGATGTAAAGACACTAAACTAGAAGGCGTTTCAAGAGAGAGCTAGATAGGGCTCTTAAAGATAGCGGAGTCATGGGGGTATGGGGAGAAGGCAGGAACGGGGTACTGATTGGGGATGATCAGCCATGATCACATTGAATGGCGGTGCTGGCTCGAGGGGCTGAATGGCCTACTCCTGCACTTATTTTCTATGTTTCTATTTATACTCCAGCATTTTGTGTCACAGTTGAGGATCAAGTTAGGTACGATAGCTCTCTCAAATCCACCAAAGGGGGTGATGTGTAGATACAAAGAAGAATCATTCGATTTAGAAAGAAAATCAAAACTGTTGACTCCAAGAAAGTCACCAATATATCTTATAGGAAATTCAGGAGAAACCTGTGACCTGGTAGTTTGAATGTGGAGAAACAAAAAACTGCAGTTGCAGGAAAACCAAAGTGTTGGAGGAACTCACTGGGTCAGGCAGTGTCAATGGAGGGAATGGACAGATGCCATTTCAGGTCGGGATTATAGAAACATAGAAAACAGACAATAGACACAGGAGTAGGCCATTTGGCACTTCGAGCCAGCACCACCATTCAATGTGATCACAGCTGATCATCCACAATCAGTACACCGTTCCTGCTTTTTCCCCATATCCCCTGCTATTTTTAAGAGCCCTATCTAACTCTCTCTTGAAAGCATCCAGAGAACCTGCCTCCACCGCCCTCTGAGGCAGAGAATTCCACAGACTCACAACTCTCTGTGAGAAAAAGTGTTTCCTCGTCTCCGTTCTAAATGGCCTACTCCTTATTCTCAAACTGTGGCACCTGGTTCTGGACTCCCCCAACATCGGGAACATGTTTCCTGCCTCTAGTGTGTCCAAGCCCTTAACAAAATAGGTGTAGGAGTAGGCCATTCAGCCCTTCGAGCCAGCACCGCCATTCAATATGATCATGGCTGATCATCCAGAATCAGTACTCCGTTCCTGCTTTCTCCCCATATCCCTTGATTACGTTTGCCCTAAGAGCTATATCTAACTCTCTCTTGAAAACATCCAGTGAATTGGCCTCCACTGCCTTCTGTTGCAGAAAACTCCAGATTCACAACTCTCTGGCTGAAAGCGTTTTTCCTCATGTCAGTCCTAAATGGCCTACCCCTTATTCTTAAATTGTGTGACACCTGGTTCTGGACTCCCCCGACATGGGGACCATTTTTCCTGCATCTGGCCTGTCTAATCCCTTAAGAATTGTATATGTTTCTACAGGATCCCCACTTATCCTTCTAAATTCTTTAGACTCGAGATGATACTTCAGGTTTGGGCCCATTCTTTGGAATGTGCAACATGGCACTGGTTAGCATTTGTGAAGAATGGAAAAGTTAATGGGGTCATCTCAACTCTGGTAGCCCATGCAAAGGATAAATGCTGGCACGGGTCAACTGGGCTGAATGGCCCATCTGTGAGAGGGCAATAGTGCGCAAAACTATTTTGACCTTTTGTGACAAAAATAGATTGCAAATCAGAATGAAGAACATGTTTTGCTAGTCAAGCACTCTCGACGGATGTAAGTTAGTAATCACCAGAGGTCAAGGCTGCAATTGCACACCATGTATGCTACTAAATGAGCAAATGGAAATACAGCAAAATACAAAGGCAATAATCGCTCATTTTATGTACACCAAACTCATTTTGCCCCAGGTAGACACAAAATGCTGGAGTAACTCAGCGGGACAGGCAGCATCCCTGGAGAGAAGGAATGGGTGACGTTTCTGGTCGAGACCCTTCTTCAGACTGGTACTCTAGAATTTTGAGTCTCTTCTCTCCAGAGATGCTGTCTGTTCCATTGAGTTACTCCAGCATTTTGTCAACCTTCGATTTAAACCAGTATCTGCAGTTCTCTCCTACCCATTTTGCCCCCCTTTTGGCCCACCGAGTCCGCGCCGACTGGCGATCCCCGTACACGAGCGCTACCCTACACACACGAGAGACACTTTACAAATTTGCCGAGCTACTTAACGTACAATCCTGCGCGTCTTTGGAGTCTGGGAGGAAACGGGAGTTCCCAGAGAAAACCCACGCGGTCGCGGGGAGAACGTACAAACTCCGTACAGACAGCACCCGTAGTCAGGATCAAACCCGGGTCTCTGGCGCTGTGAGGCAGCAACTCTACCGCTGCGCCACCGTGCCACCCTCGATGAGCCTTTATATTTATTGTCTTAAAGCTGAACTGCATTGAATCGTTCACTCAGCTGATAGCCATCGACAGTCATGACAAGTGGAGCAATATACTGAGGAGTGTTGTAATGAATCCACACAATGATCAGTGAAGCACTGCATCGCACGATGCCACACCCATAGAACATAGAACAGTACAGCCCACAATGTCTGTGCCAAACATGAGGCCAAAAAAACAGCGTATGATCCATGACCCATAGAGTAGTTTAGTTTAGAAATACAGTGCAAAACAGGCCCTTCAGCCCACGCCGACTAGCGATTACCCGCAATGTTCAAGAAACAACAGCAGATGCTGGGAAAATCGAAGGTAGATAAAAATGCTGGAGAAACTCAGCGGGCGAGGCAGCATCTATGGAGTGAAGGAATAGGTGACGTTTCGGGTCGAGACCCTTCTTCAGACTGTTGTGGGGGTGGGGGCCCAGGTCCTCCTCCATGGCCAGAGTGAGTCCCACCGCAAATTGGAGGAACAGCACCTCATATTTCGCTTGGGTAGTTTATACCCCAGCGGTATGAACATTGACTTCTCCAATTTCAGGTAGTCCCTGCTTTCTCCCTCCTTCCCCTCCCCTCCCCAGCTCTCCCACAGCCCACTGTCGCCACCTCTTCCTTTCTTCTTCTTCCTCCCCCCCCCCCCCCGCACATCAGTCTGAAGAAGGGTCTCGACCCGAAAGGTTACCTATTCCTTAGCTCCATAGATGCTGCCTCACCCGCTGAGTTTTTCCAGCATTTTGTCTACCAGCGATTATCCATACACTTTTTCTATCCTACTCACTTAGGAGAATTTACAGAAGCCAATTAACCTGCCGACCCGGGTTCGATCCTGACTATGGGCGCTGTCTGCGCGGAGTTTGCACGTTCTCCCTGCAACCGTGTGAGTTTTCGCCGGGTGCTCCGGTCTCACACTCCAAAGCCGTGCAGGTTTGTAGGTTAATTGGCTTCTGTAAATTCCCCTTAGTGTAGAATGCAAAAACTGGGATGACATAGAACTCGTGTACGAGTGAGCGCCGGTCGGAGCGGACTCGTGGGGCCGTCGGGCCTAATTCCACACTGTTTCTCTGAACTACACCAATGGAAATGTCTCTTTTTTTCTTATGGTACTCAGGATATGTATATTCATGAAATTAAACCACCAAGCTAGTTGAGGTCGGCAACACTATGGTATGGAGGTACATGCACTGCTATAGATATTTCTTGTCGTGCTATTTAGATTTCCACCGCCCACGCCATCCTTCCCCTGTTATCTAATAATAAGTAGAAGCACGTCTCGAGTTCATGTGTTTCTTTGTAGTCACGCCTGTAGTATCCCGAGCACTACATTGATATTGAATTGTGTACAGCGTGCTCTTACGGTTACATTAACAGTGGGATAGAATAGAGCCAGTGGGCCAACATAGAACTAACGTGAATGGATGATCAAAGTTCAGCCTGGACTCGATGGGCCGAAGGGCCAGTTTCATGTTTGTGAATCATAGGAGCAGAATTAGACCCATCGGCCCGTTGAGTCTACTCCACCATTCAACCGTGGCAGATCTATCTCTCCCTCTCAGCCCCATTCTCCGGCCTTCTCCCCATAACTCTTGACACCCGTACTGATCAACACCCCTAAGGGCCTGTCCCACTTGGCGATTTTTCTCAGCGACTGCCGGGCATCATTGACTGACGTATCAGGTCACGGAAAAAGTCGCGGGGCTATGACATATTGGCGGGCGCCGTTTTCTCAAGTGTCGTGACATTTTTTTTGTCGCCACTGGATTTTGAAACGTTGCGACCCAGATACGCCAGTCAACGGCGGAAAAAAATTGCCAAGTGGGACAGGTTAATCAAATATTTGTCAATCTCTGCCTTAAAATGACTCAACGACTTGGCCTCCACAGCCTTCTGCGGCAGTGAATTCCACAGATTCACCACCCTCTGACTAAAGAAATTCCTCCTCATTTTCTTTCTTAATTTATGTCCTTTAATCCCGTATCAGTTTCAATGCTGGAGCAATAAAACTGAAACAAGCAAAAACCAGGTGCCTGAATACACCTGGAAACTCAGGCATTAGGTAGAGCACAAGGGTTCAGGTGATGAATATAACATCAAGACTCAAGAAACTGCAGGTGCTGGAGTCTTGAGTAAAACATGAGGTGCTGGAGGAACTCTGTGGGTCAGACAGCATCTGGAGAAGATACAGGCGATGATTCGGGTCGGGATCATTCTTCAGACGGAAGTAAAAGGGTTCTGTGTGGGAAAGAACTGCAGATGCTGGATTAAACCGAAGATAGACACAAAATGCTGGAGTAACTCAGCGGGCCAGGCGGCATCTCTGGGGAAAAGGTACAGGCGATGTTTCGGGTCGAGACCCTTCTTCAGACTAAGAGTCAGGGGAGCGGGAAACGAGAGATATAGACGGTGATGTGGAACACATGAACGAAAGGTATGCAAACAGGTGGTGAAGGAAAGACGCCGGTATTAGTTGTGGGATAGGTGAAAACGAGTTGCAGACAATGAGACTCAGCAAGGTGACTTTGACGCTGGTACAGCAACATGGGTGGGGAAGGCACGGGGAGGGAGGGGATGCAAGGGTTACTTGAAGTTGTTCTTTTACTCTTATTATATTCTTAGGACCACCATCCATTCCCCAAACCCTCACCGAGTCAAGAACATGCAGAAACTGACAGACTCGGTGACATTACCATTTGTTTCACAGTCGGCATTGAATCCTGGCCCGCCAAACAACCCTCGTGTTAAATATTCATCGCATTTATTTGTAAACTCTCTGATGTGAACATCTCGTGCGGGAACTCACGTTACTTAATTCTTGATTGAACCAGCACAAGATATCCAGATGAAGACATGAGGAACTGCAGATGATGGTTTATTTCTTTTTAAAGACACAAAGTGCTGGAGTAACACAACCTCCCACGCTCCCCTCAAGGTGGAGCAGCCACCTGGGCAGCCACACTTTCCCCCAACAACCTCTTCCTCATTTCCCGTTCCCCTCCTCCCATATTCCTTCCACTGGCTTCAACTTTCTCGCTTATTCTGTCCTAGTTTGAGTCACTTTAGTCTCCTTTCCATCTGCCAATCAACCCCCCCTCCTACTCACCTGTATCCACCTGCAGCGTATCGGAAGGAACTGCAGATGCTGGTTTATACCGAAGATTGATGCAAAGTGCTGGAGTAACTCAGCGGGTCAAGGAGCATCTCTGGAGATAAAGGACGGGGGACTTTAGTCAGAGGGTGGTGAAACAATGTCACCACGCCTTTCCTCCAGGGACGATGCCTGACCCGCTGAGCTACTCCAGCACTCCGTGTCTACCTCCACCTATCACTCGCCAGGCTTTGTCCCCCTCCCACGACAGTCTGAAGAAGGATCCTGACCCGTAAGTTGCCCCTCCAGAGATGCTGCCCCAGCCCGCCGAGTCTCTCCAACACCCTGTGCCCCCTTGCACGACAAAACTCCCGTGCAGCCGCGACGCCCAACACAATGCGCCGCGGGAAACGCAAAGGATCGCTTACCTCCTGTCCGATCTCAGCGACCAACATCCCGATATCCTGGCTCCAGAATATGCAGGGAGGGAGCTCATACTGTTTACCACAGTGTGGTTCTCAGGGACAGGGGAGCATCGCACTGTACTGCAGCACGCTGATTGCGATTGCACTGGGCGAGTCCTGAACAGAGGCAGAGCACCGTCGAGGATCCCCGTCAGGTTCAGTTTCAATGCCGTACAAATGTGGGAAATGAAACCAAGAAAGAAACTGAAACTCAGGAGCTTTATTTCTCGTGAAAAGGAGTGACCAGGCAGCAGCTCGCAGTCCCACTGCAGTCAAAACACATAAGCGGATAATGTTTCCCAGAGATTATGTTCATTACTTGATATTAATAGCAATCTCCTCGTACAAGACCCTTGACACCCTGCCCATTTGGATGAAAGCCGTGCTCTGCGTATGACATTTAGGTGGGTCATTTGCAAAAAGATATGTACTGCTGCAGAACCAAAACACACAGTCCGAGCACGGCAAGCTAATGCTCCTAATTCAGAGAATTCTTGCCTCTCTGTGGCATATTTTAACACCAGCTATTAAGGTTTTAACTGTGACCTCATAAACAAAGTAGTGAACTGCCTGAGCTATGGTTTACTGGGGCGGTGCAGGCGAACCTTTTGGAAGCCTCTTGCAGAGCGACATTTAATGGGCAGACCACCTTTAGCACGCAGCCACTAATCATTCTTCACAGATCTGGCACAATGCCGTCAAAGACATTCACAGCGTGCGACGCGGAAATGTTCGCTATTTCATGATAAGGAGGCCTCCCCACGACAACTGCTGTGTGGACGTGCAGTCGACAGCGGGGAGTTGCAATGCAAGATCGTTGCCCTTTGCTCAGGACTCGGAGACACCAGCAGCTGCACAAATGCAGCTAAAAGGGGAAACGAACAAGATCACGCCAGGCAAAGCAATGCAGCACCACAGGCAACAGACAATAGACAATAGGTGCAGGAATAGAGGCCATTCGGCCCTTCGAGCCAGCACCACCATTCAATGTAATCATGGCTGATCATCCACAATCAGTACCCCGTTCCTGCCTTCTCCCCATATCCCCTGACTCCACTATTTTTAAGAGCCCTATCTAGCTCTCTCTTAAAAGCATCCAGAAAACCTGCCTCCACCGCCTTCCGAGGCAGAGAATTCCACAGACTCAGAGAAACATAGAAAATAGGTGCAGGAAGAGGCCATTCGCCCCAGCACCGCCATTCAATATGATCATGGCTGATCGTGAGAAAAAGTGTTTCCTCGTCTCCGTTCTAAATGGCTTACTCCTTATTCTTAAACTGTGTGGCCCCTGGTTCTGGACTCCCCCAACATCGGGAACATGTTTCCTGCCTCTAGCGTGTCCAAGCCCTTAACAATCTTATATGTTTCAATGAGATTCCCTCTCATCCTTCTAAACTCCAGGGTGGACAAGCCCAGCCGCTCCATTCTCTTAGTATATGACAGTCCCGCCATCCCGGGAATTAACCTTGTAAACCTACGCTGCACTCCCTCAATAGCAAGAATCTGCATTGTTGCCAGCTGCAAGGCTGCATTGTTGCCAGCTGCAGTGATGCAGTTAGTACGGCGTCATGGAGAGGAGACGGTTGCCCACCTCGTTGCCGATTGTGGATTCGCAGAGAGAGTCTGGAGCGGTCTGCAAGGGTCCCGGTCACGGTTTATTCCGAACAGCTCCGTCACAGAGGACTCTGTGATTTACGGACTGTGCCCAGGGATTGCATTCAGAGACTGACATCGAGTGCTGCTGGAGGGTCATCAACTCGGTGAAAGACGCCCTTTGGTCTGCCCGAGCTTTGTTGACCACCCAGCGGAACGAGATGTCCGTCGGGGAATGTTGCCGACTGGCCCGCTGCAGACTGCAGGAGTACGTGCTGAGGGACGCACTGAAGCTCGGTGCAGCCAACGCCAAGGCTCGGTGGGGGAGGGCCACAGTCTAGGGTCCTTCCGCTGCTGGACATGGGGGGGGGGGGAGGACAGGGTGTGGTGGAGATGCCCCTCAAAAATAAGGGAAGGGATCCCACGTCAGTGGGCCACATGAGTGGCCAGGGTGGGGGATAAAACAGTGATTTGGGGAAACTGTATTGAATGTATGTATAGCCTCCGAGAATGTCGGATGGAGTTTTGTAAGGGTCGTGTATCGTGCATATTTATTTCTTGAATAAAGTCAATTTTGAAATTTAAAACAAAAAGTCACCAACTTGATCTGAATATTGATGTTTCCCTTTTCCCAAAGGGTCACGTTTCAGATCGCGACCCTTTGTCAGACTGGAGAAGGGTCTCGACCCAAAACATCACCCATTGCTTCTCTCCACTGCCCGTCCCGCTGAGTTACTCCAGCTTTTCGTGTCTATCTTCTGTTTAAACCAGCATCTGCAGTTCCATCGTTTTCATTCAATTTTTTCCATTGAAGATCGGCACAAAATGCTGGAGTAGTAAAGGGCCTGTCCCACCAGCATGCAACTCGATGCGATTAGCGCGACCTAACGTGGTCGCTTGAGCCGTCCGGCGTCGCGGGGCCGGTCCCACTTCGATCGCCGGAGCCGTGCGGAATTGTGCGGAGTTCGTCCCGAGTTCGTCCCGACGCCGCGCGGGGCTCCGAAAAACCGACAATGTCCAAAAATCCCGCGCGGCAACGCTTTGTCGGCTCGCAGTCGCCGCGACATTTACACACCGCCCGGACATCGTGCCTCCGTGAAACTATTTGTAAGTGCCTCCGTGACCCTCTATGTGTGTGGCTCCGTGGCCCTGTATGTGTGTGTGTCTCGGTGCCCCTCTATGTGTGCCCCTCTAAGTCCTGGCGAACTTACCTTGGACTTGCTTCAAGTTCGCCTCGCTTTGCGCCGCGTTGCGCCACTCACCCAACCTCCGCGCGGCCCCTACTGCCGGTTTAGTTGCGCTTGCCGCATGCAGGCGCATACTGGTGGGACCGGCCCTGTACAGGGGATCACCCGACCTCCGCGCGGCCCCCGCTGCCGGTTTGATCGCGTTCATCGCATATAGTTGCGTGCTGGTGGGACAGGCCCTTAACTCTGAGGCAGCATTTCTGGGGAGAAGGAATGGGTGACGTTTCGGGTCGAGGCCCTTCTTTTAATTTTTCCTTGCTGTGTACCGTTTCAAGACTTAAAACGCTGCATCCTCCCGAGAGAAGTTTCCAAAGATATTTTGAGCTGTAATTCTTCCTGAGCCACCCTTAATGGTTGTGAAGTATTCAGTAGTAGGAGGTCCCTCTCGGTCATGACCGACCATGGGTGATGCACCCTGGTCGGATGCAAGCCTGGGCGATCGATGTCATATGGAGGACAGGCCGTTGCCCATGCAGCATGTCCCCCCTCTCCACGTCGCTGATCGATCCAAAGGAACAGCAGGGCCATTACAGTTTGGCACCAGCGCCATCGCAGGAGCTGCCAGAGCGAGGTTGTAGACAACGACAAACTGCCTTAGGGGCTCCGACTCCGGATTTGCTTGATGTTTACTCCTGGAGCCTTTTCCATGACTGGATATGGCCACAGGGCAGTGAAGGTTTTAAATCAGAGTTTTCCCTCTCCTAGATGGACTGCCTTCCCAGGCTGACGAGCCCCATCTGCCCGAGACTCGTGGGGGCGGGAGCGTCTACCTTCCTGTGCAGGTCTATAGCACCTGCCCGCTGTGAAGTATGATGATGTATATACTTAGAGATGCAGCATGCAAACGGGCCCTTTGTCCATGGACGTCCAGTCACTATACACCTGCATCCCCCACCAGGATGGTCTCAAAGCCCTCCGGTACTTCTTCGACCAGAGGAGCAACCCATACCCATCCACTGACACCCTCCTCCGTCTAGCAGAGTTGGTCCTTACCCTCAATAACTTCTCTTTTGACTCCTCCCATTTCCTCCAAACACAAGGCGTAGCTATGGGCACACGCATGGGCCCTAGCTACGCCTGCCTCTTTGTCGGGCACGTCGAACAATCTTTGTTCTCGGCGTACCAGGGCCCCATCCCCGACCTTTACCTCCGTTACGTCGACGACTGCTTTGGTGTCACCTCCTGCACCCACACACAACTGACTGACTTCATCCATTTCACCACCAACGTCCATCCGGCACTCAAATACACTTGGACCATTTCCGACATTTCCCTACCATTCCTTGACCTCACCATCTCTATTGCAGGTGATACACTCCTGACTGACATCCACTACAAACCAACTGACTCCCACAGCTACCTGGACTACTCTTCCTCCCACCCTGCTTCCTGTAAGGACTCCATCCCCTATTCCCAATTCCTCCGTCTACGCCGCATCTGCTCCCAGGATGAGGAGTTCCACACCAGGTCATCACAAATGTCCTCGTTCTTCAGAGAACGTGATTTCCCCTCCTCCACTATAGATGAGGCTCGCACCAGGGTCTCCTCCATACCTCGCAACACTGCCCTCTCTCCCCATTCCCCCACTCACAACAACGGCCGAGTCCCCCTGGTCCTCACCTTTCACCCCACCAGCCAGCGCATACAACACATAGTCCTCCGCAAAGACCGCTCCCTCCGCAACTCCCTTGTCAATTCTTCCCTTCCCTCCCGCTCCACTCCTTCCCCGGGCACTTTCCCTTGCAACCGCAAGAGATGCTACACTTGTCCCTTCACCTCCCCCATCCACTCATTTCAGGGACCCAAGCAGTCATTCCAAGTCCGACAGAGGTTCACCTGCACCTCCTCCAACCTCATCTACTGCAACCGTTGCTCCAGATGCCAGCTGATCTATATCGGTGAGACCAAGCGGAGGTCTCGACCAACACGACCTCCCGGTGGCTCAGCACTTCAACTCCCCCTCCCATTCCGTATCCGACCTCTCAGTCCTGGGCCTCCTCCACTGCCAGAGTGAGCAACACCGCAAGTTGGAGGAACAGCACCTCATATTCCGCTTGGGGAGTCTGCATGCTCTGGGCTTAAACATTGAATTTCCTCAATTCTGTTAACCCAAACTGCCCCCTCCCCCTCCCCACCTCTCCCTCAACCCTCAGGCCCTGACATTCCTTCTCCATCTCCCCCCCCCCACCTAAGTCGCACTAGCTTCTCATTTTCACACTACAAACAGCTTACAATGGCCTGCTTCCTTTATCATCGATACTTTTTTGCATATCTTTCACTCATTGTTCCTTATCTCTCCACATCACTGTTTATATCTCTCGTTTCCCTGATCCCTGACCAGTCTGAAGAAGGGTCTCGACCTGAAACGTCGCCTATCTCCTTCGCTCCTTAGATGCTGCAGCACCCGCTGAGTTTCTCCAGCTTTTTGTGTAACCCTCGATTCTCCAGCATCTGCAGTTCCTTCTTTAGCCCTTTGTCCATCAGTTACCCGTTCACACTAGATCTATGTTATCCTGCCTTCACATCCACTCCCTACACGTCAGGGGCAAACAAGCCCACAGACTCACCAATCTTCATAAGCTCATAGGTTCTAGGAACAGAATAAGGCCATTCGGCCCATCAAGTCTACGCCATTCAATCATGGCTGATCTGTCTTTCCCTCTCGACCCCATTCTCTCGCCTTCTCCCCATAACCCCCGACACCCGCACTAGTCAAGAATCTGTCAATCTCCGCTGTAAAAATATCCATCGACTTGACCTCCTCAGCCTTTTTTGTGGCAATGAATTCCACAGATTCACCACCCTCTGACTAAAGAAATCCCTCCTCATCTCCATTCGAAAGGTGCGTCCTTTTAATCTGAGGCTGTGGCCTCTGGTCCTGGACTCCCCCACTGGTGGAAACATCCGCTCCACATCCACTCTATACCAGGCCCGACACTATTCTTTGGGATATGGGAGGAAACGGGGCACCCAAGTGAACCCCACGCCGTCACGGACAGTACCCGAGGTGAGGATCGAACCTGCGGTCTCTGGCGTTGTGAGGCAGCAGCTCTACCAGCGTTCACTTCACCGATAGCACCAGCAAAACGGAACAGCATTTATTCTGGGCTGAGCAGCAGTAGAGTTGCTGCCTTACAGCGCCGGAGACCCGGGTTCCATCCTGACTAGGGTGCTGTCTGTACGGAGTTTACACGTTCTTCTGTGACCTTGTGGGTTTTTCTCTGGGTGCTCCAGTTTCCTCCCACACTCCAACAAGGTACAGGTTAATTGGCTGCTGAAAATTGTCCCTAGTGAGTAGGATAGAACACTGGATATTTCACTGGAGTTTAGAAGGATGAGGGGAGATTTCTTATAGAAAAATATACAATTATAAAAGGACTGGACAAGCTCGATGCAGGAAAAATGTTCCCAATGTTGGGGCGAGTCCAGAACCAGGGGCCACAGTCTTAGAATCAAGGGGAGGCCATTTTTAAGACCGAGGTGAGAAAAAACTTTTTCACCCAGAGAGTTGTGAATTTGTGGAATTCCCTGCCACAGAGGGCAGTGGAGGCCAAATCGCTGGATGGATTTAAGAGAGAGTTAGATAGAGCTCTAGGGGCTGGTGGAATCGAGGGATATGGGGAGAAGGCAGGCACGGGTTATTGATTGGGGACGATCAGCCATGATCACAATGAATGGTGGTGCTGGCTCGAAGGGCCGAATGGCCTCCTCCTGCACCTATTTTCTATGTTTCTATGTCGGCGCGGACTCCGACGGGGCCTGTTTCCACGCTGTGTCTCTGAACTAAAAACAGTGTGTGGCTGCAGAGTTATATAACTGACACTGAGGATCTCAGCCAAGCTTACATTACATGCGATAGACTCTGTGAATTAGTCAACCTCTCCCACCTGACTAGGGCAGCATGCAAACATGCTTAAATCTCCGACTCCGACCAATATGAACTCATAAAGTTGGGCAAAAGGTCACTGCACTAAAGTTTAAAAAGTTGATCCAATAAAAAAAAACCAACTTGCATAAAGATGCTACATCAGCCCTTTAAGTGACCCAACTCATGATGCTGGCTAGAATCCATATAAAAATCTGATGAAATAGCACTGGCACGAACAGATCTTTCTGTTTTTCTCGCTGCAGGTTCTGCTTGACTGACTATTTTTTTCTTCAATCTAGTTCAGACATGCAGCGCGGAAACAGGCCCTTCAGCCCACCGAGTCTGCGCTGAACAGCGATCCCCGCTCACCGACACTATCCTACACACACTAGGGACAATTTACAATTTTACCAAGCCAACTAGCCTACAAACCGGTTCTGGACTCGCCCAACATTGGGAACATTTTTCCTGCACCTAGCTTGTCCAGGCCTTTTATAATTTTATATGTTTCTATAAGTCAACAAAATAGAGAGAGTACAGAGGATATTTACTAGAATGTCGCCTGGGTTCCAGCAACTAAGTTACAGAGAAAGGTTGAACAAGTTAGGTCTTTATTCTTTGGAGCACAGAAGGTTAAGGGGGGACTTGATTGAGGTCTTTAAAATGATGAAAGGGATAGACAGAGTTGACATGGATAAGCTTTTCCCATTGAGGGTAGGGAAGATTCAAACAAGAGGGCATGACATGAGAATTAAGGGACAGAAGTTTAGGGGTAACATGAGGGGGAACTTCTTTACTCAGAGAGTGGTGGCTGTGTGGAATGATCTTCCTGCAGAAGTGGTGGAGGCAGGATCGATTTTAACATTTAAAAGTAAAGTAGATAGGTATATGGACGGGAAGGGAATGGAGGGGTATGGTCTGAGTGCAGGTAGATGGGACTAGGGGAAAATAAATGGTCGGCACGGACTGGAAGGGCCGAGAGGGACTGTTTCCGTGCTGTAATTGTTATGGGGTTATATGGTTAAGATATCCCCTCATCCTTCTAAACTCCAGTGAAATATCCAGTGTTCTATCCTACACGCTAGGGACAATTTTCAGAAACCAATAACAAACCTGCACGTCTTTAGAATGTGGGAGGAAACCGAATCACCCGGAGAAAACCTACTTGATCATGGGGAGACCGTACAACCTTCTGTACAGACCGCGCCCGTGGTCAGATTCGAAGCCGGGTCTTGTAAAGGCATCAACTCCACCAATGTGCCCACCATAACCAGCATTTCTGATTCCAAGCACCTATCCCTATTAACTCAAATTCTGCTTGTCACGATGACGAACCTGGTTTATATAGCACAATCTGAAGAAAGCGCCCTAGTGAGACCACACCTGGAGTATTGTGTGCCATTGTGGTCTCCCAATTTGTGGAAGGACGTTCTCGCTATTGAGGGAGTGCAGCGCAGGTTCACCAGGTTAATTCCCGGGATGGCGGGACTGCCAGATGTTGATAGAATGGAGCGGCTGGGCTTGTATTCTCCGGAATTAAGAAGGATGAGAGGGAATCTTATTGAAACATATCTGATTATTAAGGTAGACAAAAATGCTGGAGAAACTCAGCAGGTGAGGCAGCATCAATGGAGCGAAGGAAATAGGCAACGTTTCGGATCGAAACCCTTCTTCGGTCTGGCCCGCTGAGTTTCTCCAGCATTTTTGTCTACCTTTGATTTTCCAGCATCTGCAGTTCCTCCTTAAACATTCTGATTATTAAGAGTTTGGACACGCTAGGGGCAGGAAGCATGTTCCCGATGTTGGGGGAGTCCAGAACCAGGGGCCTCAATTTAAGAATAAGGAGTAAGCCATTTAGAACAGAGATGAAGAAACACTTTTTCACACAGAGAGTTGGGAGTGTGGAATTCTCTGCCTCAGAGGGCGGTGGAGGCCGGTTCTCTGGATGATTTCAAGAGAGAGCTAGATAGGGCTCTTAAAGATAGCGGAGTCAAGGGATACGGGGAGAAGGCAGGAACGGGGTACTGATTGGGGATGATCATCCACGATCACATTGAATGGCAGTGCTGGCTCGAAGGGCCGAATGGCCTACTCCTCCACCTATTGTCTATTTCCACCCCAGAAATAAAGGTTGTGACTGTCTACCATATCTGTGTTTTAGTTTAGTTTAGAGATACAGCACAGAAACAGGCCCTTCGGCCCATCAAGTCCATGCCAACGGGCGCTCCCCAAACACATTACCACTATCCTACACACACTAGGGACAATTTGCACTTATACCAAAGACGCAAACGCAAGCCAATTAACCTACAAACCTTTGGGGTGTGGGAGGAAATGAAAGATCTCGGAGAAAACCCACGCGGTCACGGGGAGAACGTACAAACACCGTACAGACAGCGCCCGTAGTCGGGATCGAACCCGCGTCTCTGGGGCTGCAAACGCAGCGACTCTACCGCTGCGCCACCGTGCCGCCCTTTGTCTCGCACAATTTCATCCACCTCCATCAGGTTTCCCTTCGACTTCCCACGCTCCGGAGAAAACAGTCTACGTTTGACAAGAGAGTCAAGAAAAAGGAATAGGTGACGTGTCATCAAGAATCGAGAGGATTTAATGGTCATACGTATTGACAACGGAACAAAGAAATGTCACTTTCAGCAGCGTAACAGTCCTGTACACACAACAATCATAGATAACATATAACAAACAAAGACATTCAATAATCCAACAATTGAATAGATTATCCAACCTCTCTTTATAGGTGCGGCCATCTAATCCGGGCAACATTCAAGCAAACCCCCTCTGCACCTCTCTACCCCCAAGAAACGTCAAAGACCAGAGGTGTATAGACTTTAAAGATAGAGCATGGAAACAGGCCCTTTGGCCCACCGAGTCCATGCCGACCCACGATCACCACATACACCAGCACTATCCCGCATACTAGGGGCAGTTCACAATTTACCGAAACACCGGTCATGGTGGCGCAGCGGTAGAGTCGCTGCCTCACAGCGCATGCAGCGCCGGAGACCCGGGTTCGATCCCGACGACGGGTGCTGTCTGTGCGTTCTCCCCCGTGACCTGCGTGGGTTTTCTCCGAGATATTTATACAATGGTATACGGACACACTGATCTGTTCTATAGTCATTGCCTACTAGGCTCTGTTGTGCTGAAGCAAAGCAAGAATGTCGTTGTCCTATCAGGGACACACGACAGTAAACTCTCTTGAAGCTAGATCTTCTGTTTCCTCCCACACTCCAAAGACGTGCAGGTTTGTAGGTTAATTGGCTCGGTATAAATGTAAAAAAATGTCCTGAGAGGGTGTAGGTGACAGTGTTAGCGTGCGGGGATCGCTGGTCGGCGCGGATCCGGTGGGCCGAAGGGCCTGTTTCCGCGCTGTATCTCTAAACTAAAATTAACTTACAAACCTGTACATCACTGGAGTGTGGGAGAAAAATTCCTATCATTTCTGTACATAAATGACATTGTACACCATTGGAGGTTCACCAGCTAAAGATCGGAGGCAGCCAAAAATAGATTTAGTTTGAAAGTAAAATATCCTCTCAGAGTCCCGCTGTGTTACTCCAGCATTCTGTGTCTATCCCCTCACACAGTGATGTGCAATTTAGAAAGCTGTTGTGCTTTGTATTTTTAAATTTTATTTTCTTCCAGTACGATTTCCGCCTTGTACACACACCCATGAGTTAATCTGGCCTCCTGTTCTTGTTTCCCCACAAGGGCTGAACTACCATCTGCCATGGTAATTCTTTTACATTTCAATAACATCCTCACATCACAGGGACATGTACACCGAGTCCGAGAAACATAGGTGCAGGAGTAGGCCATTCAGCCCTTCAATCCAGCATGGCCGCCATTCAATATGATCATGGCTGATCATCCACCATCAGTACCCCATTCCGGCTTTTTCCCCCCATATCCCTTAGCCTTAAGAGGTCAATCTCACTCTCTCTTGAAAACATCCAGTGAATCGGCCTCCACTGCCTTCTGCAGCAGAAAATTCCACAGATTCCACAACTCTCCGGGTGAAAAAGTTTTTCCTCATCTCCGTCCTAAACGGCCTACCCCTTATTCTTCAGCTGTGACCCCTGGTTCTGGATTCACCCAACATTTTTCCTGCATCTACCCTGTCCAATCCTCGAAGAGTTTTAGGTCTCAAAACAAAGGGCAGAGGGGGAAAAGTGGAAGCCTCTCAAACTGTAAGTTCATAGGTGGTGGGAACTTTAGGCCCTTCGGCCCACCAAGTCTGCCCCACCATTCAATCAGGGCTGATCTATCTCTCCCTCTAAAACCCTATTCTCCTGCCTTCTCCCATATCCCCTGACACCCGTTCTAATCAAGAACCTATCATTCTCCACTTGACCTCCGCAGTCGTCCGTGGCAACGAATTCCACAGATTCACCACCCTCTGACTGAAGAAATTCCTCCTCATCTCCGTCCCATGCTGCCTGGACCAGAGGGTGGTCGCTATGAGGAGAGATTGGACAAGCCTGGATTCTTTTCTGTGGAGCCTCAGGGGTTGAGGGAAGACTTGTAGAAATGTACAAAGTTATGAGAGGCGTAGATAAGGTAGACAGGCAGAACCTTTTCCCCCCGGATGCAAGTGTGAAAAGTTAAGGTCATAATCAGAATCATACTTTATTCGGCAAGTCTGTTTTGCAACATACGAGGAATTTGATTCACCAGACAGTCATACCATTAAAAAGCAACAGAACACACAAAATACGTTTTAACATAAACATCCACCACAGTGACTCCTCCACATTCCTCACTGTGATGGAAGGCGAAAAAAATTCACCGGATGTTTTCAAAAGAGAGTTAGATTTAGCTCTTAGGGCTAAAGGAATCAAGGGATATGGGGAAAAAGCAGGAACGGGGTACTGATTGTGGACGAGGGAATTCAATGCAACATCTCCAAATTTGCAGATGACACCAAGCTGGGGGGTATAGTTAGGTGTGAGGAGGATGCTTGGAGGCTGCAGGGTGATTTGGATAGGCTGAGTGAATGGGCAGATCCATGGCAGTATAATGTGGATAAATGTGAGGTTATCCACTTTGGTGGCAAAAACATGAGGGTAGACTATTATCTGAATGGTGGCAGATTAGGAAAAGGGGAGATGCAACGAGACCTGGGTGTCATGGTACACCAGTCATTGAAAGTAGGCATGCAGGTGCAGCAGGCAGTGAAGAAAGCAAATGGTATGTTAGCATTCATAGCGAAAGGATTTGAGTATAGGAGCAGGGAGGTTCTACTGCAGTTGTACAGGGTTTTGGTGAGGCCACACCTGGAGTATTGCGTACAGTTTTGGTCTCCAAATCTGAGGAAAGACATTCTTGCCATAGAAGGGATACAGAGAAGATTCACCAGACTGATTCCTGGGATGTCAGGACTTTCATATGAGGAAAGACTGGATAGACTCGGCTTGTACTCGCTGGAATTTAGAAGATTGAGGGGGGATCTTATAGAAACATACAAAATTCTTAAGGGTTTGGACAAGCTAGATGCTGGAAGATTGTTCCCGATGTTGGGGGAGTCCAGAACAAGGGGTCACAGTCTAAGGATAAGGGGGAATTCCTTTAGGACCGAGATGAGGAAAACATTCTTTACACAGAGAATGGTGAGTCTCTGGAATTCTCTGCCACAGAAGATAGTTGAGGCCAGTTCATTGGCTATATTTAAGAGGGCATTAGATGTGGCACTTGTGGCTAAAGGGATCAGGGGGTATGGAGAGAAGGCAGGTACGGGATACTGAGTTGGATGATCAGCCATGATCACATTGAATGGCGGTGCAGGCTCGAAGGGCTGAATGGCCTACTCCTGCTCCCATTTTTCTATGTTTTTAGATGGGCACGTCTATATGCAGGGAATGGAGGGATATTTTCCCATATTCCTCGATTCCTTTCACCCTCAGAGCAAAATCTAACTCTCTCTTGAAAACATCCAGTGGATTGGACACCGCTGCCTACTGTAGCAGAGAATTCCGCAGATTCACAACTCTCTGGGTGAAAACGGTTCTTCCTCAACTCAGTCCCAAATGGTGGGAGACTAGTTTGAATTGGCACAATGTTCGGCATAGACATGGTGGGCCGAAGGGCCTGCTCTGATTCTGCACTGATCTCTGTTCAATGTTCCATGACGTACATCAGTGGCAACACCCTCACCATTTGCAGATGGGCCGGTCGTGATAATATCTATCCTAGCTAACTGATACTGTCCAATAATCACTGAATTTCCCTTCTGAATCATTCACGGGCTTTAAGCGGTTGATCTGATACCCGAGCTTTGCCCTTTGCAGAACTGCTAAGCAAGATTTACCGCTAAAATGTTCAAGTCACAGCGAGGCAACAAATCATTACAAAATGCACAGTTGCTTCGAGGAGATAAGACCACAAAAAGGTCAGTCACGTTGCCTGCTCTTCGAATGAGAGGAATCGATCGGGTAGACGCACAGATTCTCCTGTCCAGAGTAGGGGAATCGTGAACCAGAGGGCATGGGTTTAAGGTGAGTTTAGGGAACGATTTAATAGATTTAAGATTTAACCCGAGGGGTCACTTTTTCCACACAAAGGGTGGCGGTTGTATGGAGCGAGCTGCCGGAGAAAGTCAACGAGTCATAGAATGATACAGTGTGGAAACAGGCCCTTCGGCCCAACTCGCCCACACTGGCCAACAATGTCCCAGCTACCCTCGTCCCACTTGCCTGCGCTTGGTCCATATCCCTCCAAACCTGTCCTATCCATGTACCTGTCCAACTGTTTCGTAAACGATGGGATAGTCCCAGCCTCAACTACCTCCTCTGGCAGCTTGTTCCTTACAACCACCACCTTCTGTGTGGAAAAAGTTACCCCTTGGATTCCTATTAAATCTTTTCCCCTTCACCTTGAACGTATGTCCTCTGGTCCTCGATTCCCCTACTCTGGGTAAAAGGCTCTGCGCATCTACCTGAGACAGGTACTGTAACAACAACATTTAAGAAACAACTGGACAGGTGCATTGATAGTGTTAAAGAAGGAACTGCAGATGCTGGAGAATCGAGGGTTACACAAAAAGCTGGAGAAACTCAGCGGGTGCAGCAGCATCTAAGGAGCGAAGGAGATAGGCGACGTTTCGGGTCGAGACCCTTGCATTGATAGGATAGGTTTGGAGGGATATGGGCCACATGCAGGCAGTGCAAATGGGTCATGTTGGCTGGTGTGGGCAGGTTGGGTCTGTGCTGCAAGACTCTATAGACAATAGGCAATAGGTGCAGGAGTAAGTAGACAAAAGTGCTGGAGAAACTCAGCGGGTGCAGCAGCATCTATGGAGCGAAGGAAATAGGCAACGTTGCCTATTTCCTTCGCTCCATAGATGCTGCTGCACTCGCTGAGTTTCTCCAGCACTTTTGTCTACCTTCGATTTTCCAGCACCTGCTGTTCCTTCTTAAACACAGGTGCAGGAATAGGCCATTCGGCCCTTCGAGCCAGCACCACCATTCAATGTGATCATGGCTGATCATCCCCAATCAGTACCCCGTTCCTGCCTTCTCCCCATATCCCCTGACTCCGCTATCTTTAAAAAGCCCTATCTAGTTCTCTCATGAAAGTATCCAGCGAACCGGCCTCCACCACCATCTGCGGCAGAGAATTCCACAGACTCACGACTCTCTGTGTGAGAAAAAGCGTTTCCTCATCTCCGTTCTAAATGGCTTACCCCTTATTCTTAAACTGTGGCCCCTGGTTCGGGACTCCCCCAACATTGGCAACACTTTGTATCACATCAGTTTTGTATTTTTTAAATAATCCAAGCGACCAGTGTGCGTTATTGGAAGTGCATGCGTTAGCAATCAAACCTCTATGTAGCAGGGAACATCTTATCAAGAGTTAATGCTACATCATTCTGACTCAGCCATTAACATGATATTGGGATTTAACCAAACTGCAATTGAAAATCGCCCAAAACGAGCCTGCCTGTGGGTGCTCATCTGTGCAGAGTTTGTACGTTCACCCCGTAACCGCAGCTGACAGGAGATATTTCATCCATGCCTCAGTCTTTGATTAGATTACAGCGAGTGTGAAAATCAGACACTTAGTACAACGAGCGCCCCCCGGTGGCTCAGGCTTTGCCCAGTAAACAACTGCTCCAGACTGCATTCTCTCACACTGATTGAAAGATACAGCAGGGAGACAGGCCCTTCGGCCCACCCAGTCCATGCCGACCATCGATCGCCTGCTCACACCTAATTTATGTAATCCCACTTTCTCATCCACTCACTACACACCAGGGGCAATGTTTACACTGGCCAATTCACCCACAAACCCGCACGTCTTTGGGACGAGAGACAGAGGCAGGGGGAGATGGGGGCAGAGAGAGGGACAGAGGGAGAGAGGGACAGAGAGAGGGAGAGACAGAGAGGGAGAGACAGAGACAGAGAGAGAGAGACAGAGAGAGAGAGACAGAGAGAGAGAGACAGAGAGAGAGAGACAGAGAGAGAGAGAGACAGAGAGAGAGAGAGAGAGACAGAGAGAGACAGAGAGAGAGAGAGACGGAGAGAGACGGAGAGAGACGGAGAGAGACGGAGAGAGACGGAGAGAGAGGGAGAGAGAGGGAGAGAGAGAGAGAGAGAGAGAGAGAGAGAGGTCGTGTTTTCTTCTCAGCTCTGCAGTTGAGAAGGATTGGAGCAGCCTTTCCAGGATTTTGCCGTTGGAGAGGGCACAGACCCAGGGGGGCTTCATAGTTCAACTTATTGTTGGGCTGTTGAAGCTTTTCTCTGGTCTGGGGAGCCTCCATCTGTGTGAAGATTCCTGAGTTTCTCCACATTGTCGAGGGTGCGGTTGGCGTTGGCGGATTGCCAAGAGTGCCTGTGATCTCAGTGGGCTGAAGTTGTGCGGTGTCTTTGTCGTTTTTGGCTCCGCTTCTCTGCCCTAAAGTCATTTTGTCAGTGCGGCTGCCTGGCTTAATGTGAAGAAGGTACTTTTGCGTCCAGCGCGACTGGGATCGAGTTTCCCGTAAGCTGCTCTTGGCTGTGGACGAACCTGGGGACTTTCCTGCTTCAGCTGGAGGTTTCTGTTTTCTGCTGCCTGTCTTTGACTGTGACTGTCTCTGGGACTTAACTTGGAGCTGTGCTGCTGAGGGGCTTGGAGCTGGTTTGTGCCTCTGTGAGGATGGCGATGGAAGGGGCGCGGCCGAAGGTCCGGACCTACGCAGCGACGGCATCAGTGGCGGGTGCGAGGCCATCTGAGCTTGAGCCTCATGTTGACTTGGATGGGGACAGTTTTGGTATTTCTGTTCAAACTGGGCCTATGATGTCTAGGGGGGTAATTACGAAGGCCATGAATGAACTTCTTGGGAGGGGGGCTATTGTCTCTTCTGAGCTCGAAAGGGGAAAGGTGGAGATGATACTTAAGACCCGGGAGTGTGTGGCCCGAGCGTTGGAGGAGGGGATCTCAGTGGGGGGGGTCCACGTACAGGTGGATCCGTGGGTATCCAGGGTGAGACCGGTTCTCCTGCGGAGCTGCCCCACTTATTTTTCGGATGCAGTGCTTATTCCACACCTGTCCAAGTTCGGGGAGGTGCGGTCTAAGTGCTTTAGGCTCTTGCATCCTGGGGGGGACCCGGAGGAAAAAGGGGTCTTCAGTTTCAAGAGGAGGGTGTTCATGAAGGTGGGTGAGGGGGATGGTGCCGAGGGGAGTTTTGAGGTGGTGCATAAGGGGGTACCCAGAACCGTGCGTTGGAGTTGGGGAAAGGCACGGTGTCATGCGTGCGGCGAATTTGGACATCTCCGTAGGGAGTGTCTTTTTCGCGGGGGCACTGCTAGAGGTTCTAGTGCAGTGGCCCAGGAAAGCGCTGCTGGCCCATCTGGGGTGGCTGGTAAAACCTCAGCGGCGCGGGGTGGTACTGCTGACCCGGCTGAGGTTGCCAGTTCTGCCTTGGTGACCCGGGGCGGCAGTGCTAAGCCTTCTGGGTCCAGAGGTTCTGCTTTGGGGACCCTGGGCAGTGAGAGCCCAAGCCCCCCACGTCCCCTACGTCTTGCGCCTGTGGCGGTGGATGGAGGTGGGGCGCAGGAGGAGGGGAGTGTTGAGGGGGGGTTTTGGGAGAAGCAGGGGAAGCATAATAAGAAGAAGGAGAGGGATAGGGCTGCCCAAGCGAAGAAAGTGCAATCGGGTGAGTTTGGCTCCAGTGTGGTGCAGACTGCACCTGCTGGGGCCCAGGGGGGAGTTGTGGTGGCTCGGAAGGGGGGAAAGAAGTCTAAACGTGTGGGTGGCAAAGTGGTTGGGGGTAATGTGGAGGCGGATGACCCTTCCCTTATGGAGGTTACCGCACCTCCGCATGCGAGTGGGACTAAAAGGAGGCATTTGCCTGGTGAAGAGGAGGAAGGGCGTGGGTCCAGAGCGAAGGGGATGTCTTTCTCCGAGCTTTCCACCACTGAGGTGGCTGAAAGTGGTCTTGACCCGGTGTCTTCTGGGTCGGTGGTTGGGCCTTCTCTTCATGGATCTACAGCGGGTGTCACCGGACTGGGTGCTGAAGTTGATTCCGGTGGAGTTGTGTCCACTGGGCGGGAGTCTGTCCCTTCATCTCAGGGGCCCTCTGAGGGAGTTATCTCGGCGGATGCTGTGGTTAGCTCCCTTGGGTGTGTACCCTCTGGGTCGGATGAGGTCCCCTCGTTTCAGAGGCCTACTGAGGGTGCTAGCACGGTAGATGACGTGGTTGGCTCCTCTGGTAGTGTGCCCTCTGTGACGGGGGATGGGCAGAGTCAGGCTGAGGGGGGAGTTTCGGGGGTGTTGTCGTTCAAGTCTGTGCTCCATATCAGTGCCAGTGGAGGTGCTGGGGGGCGGGATGCCTCACCGGATGAGTTGTCTGGGGTGAGGTTAATGGCAGGTGGTGATTCTCTGGGTGATGCCTGTGGAGAGGGCACTCTGGATGATGTGGAGGTCAGGGCTGTTATGGGACGTGATCCTCTTTCAGACTCCGAGGGTGCCAGTGTTCCACAGGCCCTGGGGATGCCTCTTGTTGTTGCTTCCCCAGGCCCAGAGGAGGAGGGTGATGGTAGCGGGCAGGAGCCCAGCCATTCAGAGGGCTGCGAGTCTCAGGTAGGGGTGCTGGGACCCACCCCCAGCATTGATCCGGGTGGTCGTGTCATGGCTGTGGAGGAGGATAGCGATGCGGCCAGTGGGGGGGGCTCAGAGTGTGATGTGTCAGACAGTTCTGGTCTTTCTGAGGTTGTTGATTCAGGTGCGAGCGGGTTGGCTGAGAGCCCAGACTCCAAGGCCGTGTCTGAGGCGAAGCTTATTGTTGAGGTGCGAGAGTTCTTAAAAATAAGTCGTGCTCCCAAAACATTATGGTGGGCCATTACAAGGAGATGGGAGGATTGGCCAGATGTGCGGGAGAGTCTCGAGGCTATCCTTAGTAACAAGGATAGTGGTCTTTCTGACTCGGATTTGGGGCAGTTTTGGGGTTTGTTGAAGGTCCTCAGAAAAGGACCTCCTGTGACTACAGGGAGTGTGAGGGTCACAATCTAATGTGTCTACACATTCACAGTAGCTACATTAAATTTAAATGGGAGTAGAGCGAGTTTTCGAAGATTTCAGCTCTTATCAGCCCTAAGGGAGGGGAGATTTGCAGTTTGTTATCTGCAAGAGACACATACCGTTGCTAGTGATGAACCTACCTGGCAACTGGAGTGGGAAGGGAGGGTTTATATGAGCCATCTCAGCTCAAATTCGAGTGGGGTGGCTTTTTTGTTGGCCCCAAATTTTCTGCCAAGCATTTTAAAAGTGCAGGAAGTGGTGCCAGGACGTTTGCTCCATCTGGCCGTGAGCCTGGATGGCATGCCGTTGCATTTCATTAACGTGTATGCCCCTAGCTCCGGCACGATGCAGGCCGGCCTGCTTCGGGAGGTGAATGCTCTGTTGGGCACTATTGATAGGGGAGAGTGTGTCTTCCTTGGTGGGGACTTTAATTGCACACTTGAGGTGCGGGACCGTTCTGGTACTCAGTGTGCGCCTGCTGTAGCGAAGAAGCTGAGAGGCTTGATTGACTCCTTTGAGTTGGTTGATGTTTGGAGGGACCTTCACCCTGATTCCACTGCTTTTTCGCGGAGGTCTGAGGGCGGTGGTTCCCGCATTGATCGGTTTTATATTTCCCGAGCGTTTGTTTCCCGTGTCTCAGCGGCCTCAATGCGGCTGGTGCCGTGCTCGGACCATTGTCTGGTGCGTGTGGATTTCAATCCAGCGTGCGCTCGGGCTGGGTCCGCGTACTGGCACTTTAACAACAGGCTGCTGGAGGATCGGTGTTTCCGGGAGTCATTCACTCGGTTTTGGGTGAAGTGGAGAGAGAGGCAGAGGTGCTTCTCTTCCCTTAGGCAGTGGTGGGATGTGGGTAAAGCTCACATCCGTCTCTTTTGTAAGGAATATACATGGGGGTCGACTGGGAGGCGGGACTCAGCGGTCGCGAAGCTGGAGAGGGAGATACAGGACGCTGAGTCTCGCCTGGGTCAGTTTGGTGAAGACTCCAGTGAATGGGGAGAGTTTCAGAGGAAGAAGGAGGTTTTGAGGAGTCTGCTGCTTGAGCGATCTCGAGGCGCTTATGTGAGGTCTCGGGTCCAGATGCTGCACGAGCTGGACCGAGCGTCGCCTTTCTTTTTCTCTTTGGAGAAGGGGCGGGGAGCTCGAAAACAGCTCGTGGAGTTGCTTGCAGATGACGGCTCCTCTGTCACTGATCCAGAGAGGATTAATGCCTTGGTTAGGTCCTTTTATGGGACCCTGTTCTCTGCGGAAGGATTCAGTGTGGAGGCTCAGCAAGATCTGTGGGAGGGTCTACCGACCGTAGATAGGGGGGAGGCTGATCTTCTTGATGGCCCCTTATCTTTGGAGGAGTTGACTCGCGCCTTGCATCAGCTCAGGAGGGGTAAGTCCCCCGGGCTGGATGGGTTGACGGTGGAGTTTGTTAGAGCATTCTGGGACGTCCTAGGGGGTGACTATATGTTGGTTTTGGGGGTGAGCCTGGCGACTGGAGTGATGCCTCTCTCGTGGCGTAGGACGGTTGTTGTCTTGCTGCCTAAGAAGGGCGAACTCCGTTTGTTGAAGAACTGGCGTCCAGTCTCTCTCCTTTGCACAGAATATAAAATTTTTGCACGGGCAATGGCAAATCGCCTGGGCTCCGTGCTGCATCAAGTGATTCATCCTGATCAATCTTATACAGTCCCTGGCCGGTC
>OY740802.1:5830251-5915251 GCA_963514005.1 Raja brachyura
GACCAACGTGTCCCATCTACACTAGTCCTACCTACCTGCGTTTGGTCCATATCCCTCTAAACCTGTCCAATCCATGTACTTGTCCAAATGTTGTGATAGTCCCTGCCTCAACTACCTCCTCCGGCCAGCTTGTTCCATACACCCACCACCCTTTGTGTAATCCAGTTGCGCCCTCAGGTAACTATTAAATCTTCCCCCCCCCCCCCTTGCCTTTAAATTATGCCCTCTGGTTCTCGATTCCCCTACTCTGGGCACGAGACGCTGAGACGATCTATTCCCCTCATGATTTTGGACACGTCCAAAAGATCACCCCTCATCCTCCTGCGCTCCAAAGAGGAAAATCCTAGCATGCTCTACCTCTCCCTACAGCTCAGGCCCTCGAGTCCTGGCAACATCCTCGTGAATTTTCTCTGCGCCCTTTCCAGCTCGACAACATCTTTCCTTTAACACAGTAGAGAGCTTGCTGACCGGTTGCATCGTGGCTTGGTTCGGCAACCTGGGCGTCCAGGAGCGGAAAAGGGCGCAGAAAGTTGTGACCACTGCCCAGTCCATCATCGGCTCTGACCTCCCCACCATCGAGGGGATCGATCGCTGTCGCTGCCTCAAAAAGGCTGGCAGCATCATCAAGGACCCACACCATCCTGGCCACACACTCATCTCTCCGCTTCCATCGGGCAGAAGGTACAGGAGCCTGAGATCTGTCACATCCAGATTCAGGAACAGCTTCTTCCCCACAGCCGTCGGGCTATTAAACTCGCCAACAATCAGACTCTAAACTGTGACAGCCTATTGCACTTTATCTGCCTATTTATGTGTGCATTGAACTGAGCTGTTCTGTATTTTTGCCTACAATACTCTGTTCTGCTGCAGCAAGCAAGAATGTCAATGTCCTATCTGGGACACTTGACAATAAACTCTCTTGACTAAAACTGAACATAGTGCTCTAAATGCAGCCTCGCCAATGTCTTATGAAACATATAAGATTGTTAAGGGCTTGGACATGCTAGAGGCAGGAAACATGCTCCCGATGTTGGGGAGTCCAGAACCAGGGGCCACACAGTTTAAGAATAAGGGGCAAGCCATTTAGAACAGAGACGAGGAAACACTTTTTCTCACAGAGAGTTGTGAGTCTGTGGAATTCTCTGCCTCAGAGGGCGGTGGAGGCCGGTTCTCAGGATACTTTCAAGAGAAGAGCTAGATAGGACTCTTAAAAATAGCGGAGTCAGGGGATATGGGGAGAAGGCAGGAACGGGGTACTGATTGGGGATGATCAGCCATGATCACATTGAATGGCGGTGCTGGCTCGAAGGGCCGAATGGCCTACTCCTGCACCTATTGTCTATTACACAACAGCAGCGTGACCTCCCAGCTTATATACTCAATACTCTGACTGATGAAGTAGGGAGATAAGTTAAGGTAATGAACAGTGGGTAATCTCAAAGATTTTACCAGCCCACTCTGGTTCTGTGTTCACCCTTGTCCTGGCTGTGTTCTTGCTAATAAAATCTGTCAATCTTTACCTTCCAATGGAAGGTTATTGACCCGAAGTGTTAACTTTGTTTCTCTTTCTCTCTCTCTCTCTCAACAGATCCATGTTAAACGAGTCTCTTCTCAGTCTGCACTCAATCTGCATTAAATGTCAGCAAAGAAAAATACTGTCAAAGACCATTCTCCCCCCACCCACCTACCCACCCCACCAGAGTCTTGGGATCGGCCAACTCCATACCACAGTGGAGGAAGGGCGTGATGAGGCGGGATACTCCTTACTCGTTAGTACTTGTGAATACAGCTTCGTGTTTAGAAAAAGCACGAGAACAAATTAATCAGACCAAATGTCGAGTGGAAAAAAGAAAAACGTTAGCTTTTATCCCGGTGAGCTCCACCATCTGACGCTTTGGGCAGTTTACAAGCCAGTGGTGTACGAATATTGATTTCTCTCATTTCAAGTGACCCCTGCATTCTCTCTCTCTCTCTCTCTCGCCCTCCCCCACCCTGGTTGTCCTGCGAGTTCCACTGTTTGCATCCATATATAGACAACAGCCAATAGGTGCAGGAGTAGACCATTCGGCCCTTCGAGCCAGCGCCGCCATTCAATGTGATCATGGCTGACTATCCCAAGGGTTCCCAACCTGGGGTAAAGTTACCCCCAGAGGGTAAATTTGTTGATTCTGGATCTGTACATATTTTTTCTCATTGGCCAACTGTGTTTGGTGCCGGTATCTGTTCATCATTAGTTGATCATAAATAAGTGACATAGCATTGTTATGTGCTATTAAAGTTGCCAGGGGTAAACGGGACGAAAAAGGTTGGGAACCCCTGATATATCCCTTCGTTATCACCTCTTCCACAGCCAACAATGGACCATTGTGGGCTCCACCTTTCCTTGGCCGTCGGTGCCGAACTTTTTCGCACCTCTAGATTCTCTCTCCTCCGACCCGAAACACCACCTATTCCTTTTCTCCGGAGATGCTGCCTGACCCGCAGAGTTACTCCAGCGTTTTATGTCTGTCGACTAAGCCATGCTGGTTTCATTATTTCTACAGCATCCTGGAGGTCGGAGACTTTTCACTTTGAGCAGTTTTCACTATGTATCTGACTGCTGCTTCTGCATTCACTCACTGGATGCAGTCATTTCAGTTCCACAATGTTTTCTGAGAATCAAAAAAATGTGCAACCACACAATCGTCTGCACATTGTCGAAGGACAACCTGCATTTAAATAGCGCAGGCCATTGAACCATTGACAGATACAGCGTGAAAACAGAACCTTTAGTCCACACGGACTATCGATCGCCCGTTCACACGTTGCCCCAGGAGAAGACACAAAGTGCTGGAGTGACTCAGTGGGTCAGGAGGAGCATCCCTGGAGGACATGGACGGGTGACGTTTCAGATCGGGACTCTTCTTCCTGCACTTCAAGTCAAGTCAAGAGAGTTTGTTGTCATGTGTCCCTGATAGGACAATGAAATTCTTGCTTTGCTTCCGCACAACAGAACATAGTAGGCATTGACTACAGAACAGATCAGTGTGTCCATATACTATTATATAAATATATACACACATGAATAAATAAACTGATCAAGTGCAAATAACAGATAAAGGGCTATTAATGTTCAGAGTTTTGTCCGAGCCGAGTTTAATAGCCCAATGGCTGTGGGGAAGTAGCTATTCCTGAACCTGGTCACTGCAGTCTTCAGGCTCCTGTACCTTCTTTAACCTTTAACCTGGTCCCAGCACTTTGTGGGGTGCAGGTTCCGACTCGAAACAACTTCTATCCACGTTCTACTGAGATGCTGCCAGACCCACAGAATTACTCCAGCACTTTGTGTCGTCTGCTTCAGGTATTACAGACAGGAAATGACATTTTTTTGGTTTGTCCACGTTTTGGGAAACGCATGAAAACTGCTAATAAAACTAGACTGGACGTCACATGGTCCATTTCAACCCAAGGGCGGCACGATGGCGCAGCGGTAGAGCGCCAGAGTCCCGGGTTCGAACCCGATTACGGGTGCTGTCTGTACGGAGTTTGCACGTTCTCCCCGTGACAGCGTGGGTTTTCTCCGGGTGCTCCGGTTTCCACACACATTTTAAAGATGTGCGAGTGTCAGTTAATTGGCCTCTGGAGTGCCCCGAGTGTGCAGGATAGTGTTAGTGTACGGTATGATCGCTGGTCGGTGAGGGGACTACATTAAATCACAGACAGGCCAATCAGAGCCACACACAACCAGGTGGCGCAGCAGTAGAGTTGCTGCCTCACAGCGCCAGAGTCCCGGGTTCGATCCCAACTGCGGGTGCTGTCTGTACGGAGTTTGCACGTCCTCCCCATGACCTGTGTGGGCTTTCTCCCACACTCCAAAACGTAATGTAGGCTTGTAGGTTAATTGGCTTGGTATAAATGTAAATTGTCCCTAGTGTGTGTACGATAGTGTTAGTGTGCGGGGATCGCTGGTCGGCGCGGACTCAGTGGGCGAAGGGCCTGTTTCTGCGCTGTATCTCAAAATTAAACTCAAATGAATGAATTCAGAAATACAACATGAACGTATCTAGTATATAGATCAGAGGCGGTCTAGGTGGGCCGAAGGGCCTGTTCTGCGCTGTACCGCCAAGGTACGCTAAACGAAACAATCCTTTCTGCGTGGTGTCAGTATAACCTTCCAAAAACACATGCTATTTCTTAGAAGCTTTAAATGAAGCAGCAAATCATAGTAGGGGACGCCCTGGACGTGTGCTAATTTAAGACTGATTTTAAAATGAAATGGTGACGCTAATCTGAAGGAATGTTTCAGGCAGGGACTCAAGCAACATTGCAATAGTTACCACTAGTGGTTTGAACGAAGTGGATGAACTGTGTTGGTTCTTGTCTAACCACACCCAGGCAAGTTTGTTTAGATTAGAGATACAGCGCAGAAACAGGCCCTTCGGCCCCCCGAGTCCGTGCCGACCACTAGCACAATCCAACACACACTGGGGACAATTTACAATCTACACCGAAGGCGATTAAACTACAAACCTGTACGTCTTTAGAGTGTGGGAGGAGACCGGTGCACCCGGAGAAAACCCACGCGGGGACGTACAAATTCTGTACAAACAGCACCTGTAGTCAGGATTGAACCCGGGTCTCTGGCGCTGCAAGGCAGCAACTCTACCGCTGCGCCACCGTGCCGCCCTGATTGAAGATTGTGGAAAAAGAGTTCAGAGTGTTTTTCTGTCACGTGACCTGAAACATAACAATGAAATTCCTATTTGCAGCAGCACAACAGGCATGCAAACATGTCATAGAAAGGGTTACACAAAAGGCTGGAGAAACTCAGCGGGTGCAGCAGCATCTAAGGAGCGAAGGAGATAGGCGACGTTTCGGGTCGAGACCCTTCCTCAGACTGGTCAGGGATCAGGGAAACGAGAGATATAGACAGTGATGTGGAGAGATAAAGAACAATGAATGAAAGATATGCAAAAAAGTATCGATGATTCCCAGCCCGGCAATCTCCTGCCCCGTCCTCTCTTCCAGCTTTCCTTCATCTCTCCCCCTACAATCAGTCTGAAGAAGGGTCCCAGCCCGGAACGTCACCTATCCATGCTCTCCAGAAATGCTGCCTGACCTGCTGAGTTACTCCAGCACTTTGTGCCTTTCTTTGACTTTCTGGTTTAGTTGTACAATCTTTGATCACTCAGAATCGCAAGTTTCAAAATTAATTGATTGCTACTTTATCATCACATGTGGCATGTCACAGTGAAATTCTTAGTTTTGCACACCACACTCAAGGTATGCAAAGGGGCACCACATATAGGGCACCGAATTTACAAAGTGTTCAATGTGTTCCCAATGGTCCCTCTTTGTATTCAGCGGCCCCCGGTATGCAAAGGGTAGCCACGTATAGGGCGCTGACAATGTTCAATGTGGTCCCAATTGGCCCCCTATGTTCCCCCACGCTGGGATAGTGGAGTATAGGAGCAAAGATGTCCTTCTGCAGTTGTACAGGGCCCCTAGTGAGACCACACCTGGAGTATTGTGTGCAGTTTTGGCCCCTAATTTGAGGAAGGACATTCTTGCTATTGAGGGAGTGCAGCGTAGGTTTACAAGGTTAATTCCCGGGATGGCGGGACTGTCATATGCTGAGAGAATGGAGTGGCTGGGCTTGTATACTCTACAGTTTCGAAGGATGAGAGGGGATCTTATTGAAAAATATAAGATTATTAAGGGTTTGGACATGCTAAAGGCAGGAAACATGTTCCCAATGTTGGGGGAGTCCAGAACCAGGGGCCACAGTTTAAGAATAAGGGGTAAGCCATTTAGAACGGAGATGAGGAAGCACTTTTTCACACAGAGAGTTGCGAGTCTGTGGAATTCTCTGCCTCAGAGGGCGGTGGAGGCTGGTTCTCTGCTTTAAAGAGAGAGCTGGACAGGGCTCTTAAAGATAACAGAGTCAGGGGATATGGGGAAGAGGCAGGAATGGGGTACTGAGTGTGGATGATCAGCCATGGTCACATTGAATGGCGGTGCTGGCTCGAAGGGCCGAATGGCCTACTCCTGCACCTATGGTCTATTGACCGTCTTTGTTTTTTTAAGCAGCCCCCGGTGTGCAGAGTTGCCACGAAAGGGGCACCAAGTTACAAGTGTTCAATGTGGCCCCTCTATTCTCGCAGCCCCCTGTCCTGGTAGGATTGACTAGCAGAGTGATGCACCTGTATTGCTTGCATTCGATCCGCCCTGCCCTCAGGAGTGCAGTTAGTAGAATCAGCACGGTATGTTGGCTGAAAGGATTTCATGGAAGAGATCAAGGCAAATAATATTTAGACAGAAACTTGGCACCGATCATCTTCCACAACCGAAACCATGAACGGCTGTTTACATGAAAACCTCGGCCTGTATCAGGAGAAAGCCGTCATAAGGGCAGCACGGTGGCGCAGCGGGTAGAACTGCTGCCTCACAGTTGCCGAGACCCAGGTTCGATCTATACCTCGGATGCTGTCTGTGAAGAGTTTGCACGTTCTCCCTGCGACATCCCAAAGACGTGCGGGATTGTAGGTCACAATTGTGTAAAATTTACCCCGAGTGTGCGGGGAGTGGATGGGAAAGTGGGATAATGGAGAACTAGTGTGAACAGGTGATGAATGGCCAGGATGGGCCGAAAGGCCTGATTCCATGCTGTGTCCCTAAACTAAACGAAAATATAACGTAATTACTTCCCACTGTTGACGTGTCAGCAACATCAATAGATACAGAGTGCTGGAGTAACTCAGCGGGTCAGGCAGCATCTCTGGAGAACGTGGATAGGTGACGTTTCAGTTCGGGGACCCTACTTCAGACTGAACAACCTTCTCCAGTCTGAAAAAAGGTTCCCAACCCAAGATGCTGCCTGACCTCCAGCACTTTGTGTCGTCCTTTGGTACGAAGCAGCATCTGCGGCTCTTTGACTCCACGTTCTGAAGAAGGTTCTGGCTGTCTACCCCATCTATGCCTCTCTTAATTTTATATACACTTCTATCTGGTCCTCTCGGCAACCTCCAAAGAAAACAATCTAACACCCTCCTAATAGACAATAGATAATAGGTGCAGGAGTAGGCCATTCAGCCCTTCGAGCCAGCACCGCCATTCAATGTGACCATGGCTGATCATCCACAATCAGTACCCTGTTCCTGCCTTCTCCCCATATCCCCTGACTCCGCTATCTTTAAGAGCCCTATCTAGCTCTCTCTTGAAAGCATCCAGAGTACCTGCCTCCGCCGCCCTGTGAGGCAGAGAATTCCACAGACTCACCACTCTCTGTGAGAAAAAGTGTTTCCTCGTCTCCGTTCTAAATGGCTTACTCCTTATTCTTAAACTGTAGCCCCCGAATGACAGTCTAATCCAGGGTTCCCAACCTTTAACGTCCCGTTTACCTCTGGCAACTTTAATGGCATATAACAATGTTATTTCACTTATTTATGAACAACTAATGATGACCAGATACCGGCACCAAACACAGTCCAGTCAATGAGAAAAAAATATGTACAGATCTAGAATCAACATATCTACCCCCTGGGTGGGCAAAAGTTACCCCAGGTTGGGAACGCTTGGTCTAATATATCTTCACAAATTCCCAAACTTTGAAATGTTAGCCTGGAATCCTCAACGTTTCCCTTTCTCCCAACCTGTGGCTCCTCGAACAACGTTACGGCATGGCTTTTGCAAAAATAATTAATTACACATTTGTCTTGCATTAAGAATCTACATGTAAAACCTAGCGCGCGAGTTTGAATGTGTTTCACGGCCAGTCCTCATAATCTAGTTGTACTAATTCCACGAGTTATTTACTGTGCTCCCTCCCTCCATTGTCCATTGAACAGGTGAGCGAGGGTGTACACTGTGTCTCCAACACAGTTTAAACACTAAGCATACAATGGTGTGCTTTAAATGCCACACATTCTTGTCACTGGGGCCTCAAACTAAAATAGAAACACGTGAGAACAAACCAGACTGTAAAGTTTATCAGTTGTATGTATATATATGTCTGTCTGCATCTGTAAAAATGGTCTGGGGTACGTCTACGGTTAAATTGTATCTCAAATGAATAATGAACTATTGTAGATTATATATTGTATATTATGTTACATATTAAATTACTATTGATACATTATTATTATTATAAGCAATGTTATTAATAATGGTGAAAATTATTATTAATTCATTCATTATTAAATATGGAACAAGGGTTTAGGGAGAAGGGGTGAGATTAAATAAGTTATTCTTCTTCTCGAGCTTGTAAGGAAAAAGTGTTTGACATTTAAATGTTGCTTTATGCTGTTCATCGCTTTGCAAATATTGCCTGGAATGTCCAATTGTTTGACTGTATCGTTTTTGTTGTTGTTATTTATTCCTATTTATGTCTTTACTTGTTCGGAACAAATAAAATGAAATTTAAAAAGTGCAACTTACACACACAGACACACACAGAGCTTCAACTCTGAACCTGTCCACAGCCCCCCCTCTATCTCTCTCTTCCCCCGTTATTCATCTACTGCGGCCAAACCACCTGTCAGGAGGATAAAATTAACCAACCGGAGGTAAAAGGCGACTTCCTCCCCCCTCCTATCCCCATAAGGGCAATAACAAACTGCACACATCACGCCAGCTGCCGTGAGAGGCAGGAACTCCGACTAACTTTCGCCCAGTTAATTTCAGCCTGAAAACTGCACCAATGTCACATTTCACAGAGTGAAAAGCAACAGCGTCGTTGCAAATGTTGGTTTTAAAAACAAATTAGAAAGGTCTTTGAATTGCAGTTGTGTGAAGGGGGACACGGTGCAGTGTTTCACAGAGTGAGATAACTGAGTGAGACCAGGCTCGCCGACGTTTTGTTTGCTGGGGAGACACAGACTGTGTGTTGGGTTCACACGGTGGGCGCTGCCTGCCTGCCTACCTGCGAGTCTTGCCCCGAATACCTGCGACCTTCTCGGCACCCTGGCCATCCATGGTGGTGGCAGCAGAGCCTCTCGTCTCGTTTTCTGCCATTGTTCCTCCTTGTACCGAGGGGACTCGGGCTTGCTGGATCGTGTAGTCCAGGCTAGCACAGCCGGCCCAGCTCTACACGCCGCCAGGACTACAACGCCACCAAGGCACCGCGCTTGCTGCTGGACTGACGCCCGGTGGAAATAGCAACCGCCCCCCCAGTAGTAGCAGCAGCAGCAGCAACAACTGTGCGACGCTCCACCTCTCTCTGTCAAACGTTAAACAACCCATTGCATGATCCATCCAAAACAACAACAACAACAGAAAATCCCATTGCCCGAGGACATCACAACCTGCTGTTCAAAGTGTGGAGCAGTTTAGAAAAAAACCCCTGCATTCATCTATCCTGTGTAAATACACATATATGTGTATTTCATCTCATTAAGCCCAGCAGTCATCTGACTCAAAATGTTATTCACCCAAACATTACAGGCTGACTGTGCGGCAACATTCAGTCTCATTTTTTTGTCAAACTGGTAGAATATCCACCAGGGATATTTCTGTAGGAAGGAACTGCAGATGCTGGTTTAAATCGAAGGTAGACACAAAATGCTGGAGTAACTCAGCGGGACAGGCAGCGTCTCTGGAGAGAAGGAATGAGTGACGTTTCGGGACGAGACCCTTCTTCCAGTCTGAAGACGTCCAACACATTCCTTCTCTCCACAGATGGTGTCTGTCCCCACTGAGTTACCTTCCAAGGGTCAAGACCCTTCTTCAGATTGAATATCCAACAGATTCATGGATAGGACAGGTTAAGAGGGATATGGGCCAAACACAGGTAGCTGACACAACAATGAGTGTGGATGGAGCATGTTGGTCGGTGTGGGGAAGTTGGGCCGAAGGGCCTGTTTCCACGCTGCATGACTCAACGATTCTACAGCACAGGAACAGGCCCTTCGGCCCGCAATGCCTGTGCCACACCTGATTTTTCAATTTTAAAATTAAACTTTATTCGGAATAAAAAAGCTTGTACGCAATTAAAAGTGTGCACAAACTCTTCCTACATGACTTTATATGTTAGAGGTTAAGGGGAGAAGGCAGGAGAATGGGGTTAGGAGGGAGAGATAGATCTGCCATGATTGAATGACAGAGTAGACTTGATGGGCCGAATGGCCTAATTCTGCACCTATTCCTTATGACCATATGTTCTATATTGTTTAAGAAAGAACTGCAGATGCTGGAAAAATTGAAGGTCGACAAAAATGCTGGGGAAACTCAGCGGGTGAGGCAGCGTCTATGGAGTGAAGGAATAGGTGACGTTTCGGGTCGAGGCCCTTCTTCAGACTGGGGTGGGGGGCGGGAAGAAGAAAGAAAGAGGAGGAGACAGTGGGCTGTGGGAGAGCTGGGAAGGGGAGAGGAAGGAGGGAGAAAGCAGGGACTACCTGAAATTGGAGAAGTCAATGTTCATACCGCTGGGGTGTAAACTGCCCAAGCGGAATATGAGGTGCTGCTCCTCCAATTTGCCGTGGGATTCACTCTGGCCATGAAGGAGGCCCAGGACAGAAAGGTCGGATTTGGAATGGGAGGGGGAGTTGAAGTTCTGAGCCACCGGGAGATCAGGTTGGTTATTGCGGACCGAGCGGAGGTGTTGGGTGAAGCGATCGCCGAGCCTGCGCTTGGTCTCACCGATGTAGAACAGCTGACACCTAGAGCAGCGGATGCAATAGATGAGGTTGGAGGAGGTGCAGGTGAACCTCTGCCTCACCTGGAAAGACTGCTTGGGTCCTTGGATAGAGTCAAGAGGGGGAGGTAAAGCGACAAGTGTAGCATTTCCTGTGGTTGCAAGGGAAAGTGCCCGGAGAGGGGGTGGATTGGGTGGGAAGGGACGAATTGACCAGGAAGTTATGGAGGGAGCGGTCTTTGCAGAAAGCCGAAAGGGGGGGGGGAGATGTGGCCAGTGGTGGGATCCCATTTGAGGTGGCGAAAATGTCAGAGGATTATCTGTTGTATGTGATGGCTGGTAGGGTGGAAGGTGAGGACAAGGGGGATTCTGTCCTTGTCATGAGTGGGGGGGATAGAGAGTGAGAGAGTGAGAGCAGAGCTACGGGATATACAAGAGACCCTGGTGAGAGCCTCATCGATAGTCGAAGAGGGGAACCCCCATTCCCTAAAGAATGAGGACATCTCTGATGCCCTGGTTTGGAACACCTCATCCTGCGTGCAGATGCGGCATAGACGGAGGAATTGGGAGTGGGGGGTAGAGTCTTTACAGGAAGCAGGGTGGGAAGAAGTGTAGTCCAGATAGCCATGGGCGTCAGTGGGTTTGTAGTAGATGTCGGTCAGTAGTCTGTTAGCTGCGATGGATCACCTATATTGGTCTATAAATCCTGAGGGGAATAGTTTGGGTTTGCTCAGGGTAGAATCTCAAACAGCAGAGGACGTGGCTTTAAGGTGAAAGGATCCCAAGGGGCTATTTCCAATCAGAAGACCAGCTGGTAAAACTAAATATTTAAAAAAACCATAAAGGCTTGAGTTCACTGACAAAACTTTAGCGAGTTGAATAAAAGTTTCATTATATACGACTAAAAGATGGAACAGACTCAAGCATGTGATAGTGTCATTTCAGAGCTGGTTAACAAGCAGCAAATATTGTACACGTGACACTAATCTGAACTCAACTGAAGACAGACACAAAGTGCTGGAGTAACTCAGCAGGACAGGCAGCATCTGTGAATAGAAGGAATGGGTGACGTTTCAGATTGAGCGGTCTGAAGAAGGGTCTTAACCCGAAACGTCATCCATTCCTTCAACCCAGAGATGCTGCCTGCCCCGCTGAGTTACTCCAGCATTTTGTGTCTGTCTTCGGTGTAAACCAGCATCTGTACTCCGTTTCCAAACTAAACTCACCTTCCACATAGGCTCATGGACATGCAGGGAATGGAGCGATATTGATTACATACATGGTTTTGACATCATGTGTGGCACAGACATTGTGGGCCGAAGGGCCTGTTCCTGTGCTGTCCAGCCTGTGTTCTATGGAATGGACGCTTAGTAAAATGTGGTTGCATCACTAGCTTCTTCCTTGAGGTTCACGCATCCATTTGCAGCCAGGAACATGGGTTCGATCCTGACCTCGGGTGCTGGCAGTGTGGAGTTTCCACGTTCTCCCTGTGACCGCACAAGTTTTCCTTGCCTTTCTTTCACATCCCAAAGACGTGCGGGTTTGTAGGTTAATTGGCCTCTGTGAAAATTGCTCTGCGCGCACGTGTAAGGGAGTGGACGAGAAAGTGGGATGACATCGAACGGGTGATCGATGGGCGACGAGGACCCGGTGGGACATAGGTCCTGTTTCCATGCTGTATCTTTCAATTTTAAGAATAAGGGATAAGGCATTTAGAACGGAGACGAGGAAACATTTTTACACACAGAGAGTTGTGTGTCTGTGGAATACTCTGCCTCAGAGGGCGGTGGAGGCCGGTTCTCTGCGTACTTTCAAGAGAGAGCTAGATAGGGCTCTTCAAGTTGGGGAGGTCCAGGACAAGGGGTCACAGCTTAAGGATAAGGGGGAAATCCTTTAGGACCGAGATGAGAAGGACTTTTTTCACACAGAGAGTGGTGAGTCTCTGGAACTCTCTGCCACAGAGGGTAGTTGAGGCCAGTTCATTGGCTATATTTAAGAGGGAGTTAGATGTGGCCCTTGTGGCTAAGGGGATCAGAGGGTATGGAGAGAAGGCAGGTACGGGATACTGAGTTGGATGATCAGCCATGATCATATTGAATGGCGGTGCAGGCTCGAAGGGCCGAATGGCCTACTCCTGCACCTAATTTCTATGTTTCTAAGATAGTGGAGTCAGGGGATATGGGGAGAAGGCAGGAACGGGGTACTGATTGGGGATGATCAGCCATGATCACATTGAATGGTGGTGCTGGATCGAAGGGAAGAATGGCCTACTCCAGCACCTATTGTCTATAATTAATCCATTAATCGAACACACCATGTATATAAATACGGAAGTGGATAAGAAGGTTCAGGTGCGAGGTCCTTGGAGCTAGTACAATATGCAACACACATTTGTTTTTGTTAGACGGGTGAAAGAGCTATAAGAACACCATGCATGCTGTAATATAAGATGAATGTTCCATGTACTATTCACAACAGCAAACAATTAGATTATTTCCCCCAATGAATAGCAGGCAACAACAGAGGAGTTTCGCATGGTTTGTTTTATTGCAGTTGATTGCTTTCCACAAAATGAAGATTGTAAATCTTTCTGCACGTATCTCAGGCAATCGACAGAATGTCTGAACCCGACCCCGAAGCAGCGTAGTCTGAAGAAGTGTCCTGACCCGGAATATCACCTATCCATGTTCTCCAGAGATGCTGCCTGACTCTGATTTGCTCCAGAATTACTTTGTTTAAGAAAGAACTGCAGACACTGGAAAAATCGAAGGTAGACAAAAAGCTCAGCGGGTGAGGCAGCATCTATGGAGCGAAGGAGTGGGTGACGTTTCGGGTCGAGACCCCTTCTGAATGTTTCGACCCGAAACGTCACCCATTCCTTCAGAAGGGGTCTCGACCCGAAACATCACCCATTCCTTCGCTCCATAGATGCTGCCTCACCCGCTGAGTTCCTCCAGCACTTTTGTCCACCCCAGAGTTACATTGTGCCTTTTTTGATAAACCAGCATCTGCAGTTACTTGAATCTACAATTGAAAGAATGTCCTTGGCAAATTTAGGGTGGCACGGTGGTGCAGCGGTGGAGTTGTTGCATCACACAGCGCCAGAGAAGCGGGCTCGATCCCGACAGCGGGTGCTGTCTGGCGGTGGGCTGCTGGGCCTGTTTCCCCAATGTATCTCCAAAATTAAAACGTTTGATGAGTAAATAGTGAGCTGGAACCTCTTCTCAACTGGTTTGCGGGCGTTGAGAAGAAAGTAACCACATGATAAATATATAAAACTATAGGGTAGACACGTTGGCAGCTCTCAAATTCAGAGCTGAAACGAGTAACCAGGGAAGTAAATAACTTGCACACAAATCCGACATTCTAATTACCCGCGCCTACAATTAACAATGTTTGAAGTGTTCCTGAATTGCCTATTAGTTATATTTTAATCTCGCGATGCAAAGGCTCTGAAGCGGATGGAACCAGATGTTCGAAGGCCACAGACAGTCTCATTGGAGCCATCCCCATTTCTGAAGAAGGATCTCGACCCGAAATGTCGCCTATTCCTTCGCTGCATAGATGCTGCCTCAGCCGCTGAGTTTCTCCAGCATTTTTGACCACCTCCTGATGGAGGGATGTGCTTGGGATACACAAGGTTCTGGTAGTTTTGAATCTTAACTCAGGAAAATGCAACTGAATACTTTGGTTAGTGCGATGGGAGGGATTATGATCTAAATAAAACTGCCTTAAAGGGAGTGATGGGACAGAGATCCTGGAGTATGTTAAAGCCCCTGTCCCACTTACGTGTGTCCTTGGCACACTAATTACGCGACTTCGTCGTCGCTTTGAGGCGCACGGGTATCGTGTGGGCCGCGCGGGACGGTGGCATGGAGAAGCGCGGAGGGGTATGGGGTTGTGCGCGGTATCGCGCAACGCTCCGGAATTTTGTAGGGAAACAAAATCTTCGTGACGTAGCGCGTACGCGCACAGGCGTGTTACGGTCCCACGATACCCGTGCGCCTCAACACGATGACGAGGTCGCGTAATTAGTGTGCCAAGGACACGTAAGTGGGACAGGGGCTTTAGAGATCTTGGAGATGTTTAGTTTAGTTCAGAGATACAGCATGGAAACATGCCCTTCGGTCCATCGAGTCTACGCTGACCAATGATCACCCGTGCACTAGTTCTCTCCTACACACGAGGGACCTACATAACCAGAGGAGAAAACATACACCTTGTATGTTTCCTTGAGCTCTGTGCAATAATGTTTTGTTCTAGAAAGTAAGTCATATTAAGTGTGTGATTTCTCTGTAAATTATGAAATGTTGCATGGGACCACGGGCGCACGGTGGTGCAGTGGTAGAGCTTCTGCCTCACAGCACCAGAGACCCGGGTTCGATCATGACTACGGGTGCTTGTCTGTACGGAGTTTGTATGTTCTCCCCGTGACCACGTGGATTTTCTCCCAGTGCTCCGGTCAGTGGCGGGACTGGCCAGGGTGTCAGCTTGCCCGATGGCAAGTAGGCCCCTGATGAAGTGGGCCCCCTTTGTCTCCTGGCAACCAATATTTTTTAGACCCAGTCCGCCACTGGCTCCAGTTTCCTCCCACACACCAAAGACATACGGGTTTGTAGGTTAATTGGCTTGGTATAACAGTAAATTGTCCTTAGTGTGTGTAATGTAGTGTTAGAGTGCGGGGTTCGCTGGTCAGCATGGACTCTGTGGACCGAAGGGCCTGTTTCCGTGCTGTACCTCTGAACTATAAACTAAACGAAAACTAAACCTGGGAAATTCCTTGACGGGTACTTGGAAATAACAGCTTGATGGATTTTGGCTGAAACAGTTGAGGATTGAGCTGAGGTAAATAATTGATCCCATGTGGAATAGAGATGTAAGGAATTAAATCTAATGTCCCGGTGAAACTCATTTATAAAGTCAATTTCTAAATCAATAGAGCTTTAAAAAATGGCGCCTTAACTTGATCCCAATAAGAAATGGTTTGTGTTTTATCCAATCTCCATTGGAATAAATTGCACTGTTTAACTAGAATTTGATAATACTCAATAGGGTAGAGGTAGAGTGGTGTAGCGGTAGAGTGGCTGCCTTACAGTGCCAGAGACCTATGTTCTATCCTGAGTATGGGTGCTGTCTGTACAGAGTTTGTATGTTTTCCCCACGACCTGTGTGGATTTTCTCCGGGATCTTTAGTTTCCGCCCACACTGCAAAGCCATGCAGGTTTGCAGGTTAAGTGGCTTGGTATCATTGTAAATTGTCCCTGGTGTGTGTGTGTGCGCATAAGATAGTGTCAGTGTGGGGGGATCGCTGGTCGGCGCGGACTGGGTGGGGCGAAGGGCACTGGTTCGGCGCTGTATCTTTAAGCTAAACTAAACTAAACACAGAGCATGACAATTACAGCAGGTTTGAAACGAACGCATTAAGTGAACATCCAGTATGAAATCGAAAGAACACACCCATTATTTAACATCACTTTATTAAAAGAGATGGGATTTCATAAGCCAGGTAATATAACAAAAAAAAATCATGATTTTTAAAATAGTCTCCAAGTGATTTTGAGCATACTCATACAGAAAACGAATAGTGTTGGCCACAATTTGTCTGTTTACCTGTTAACTTGCACTTTATACAATTCTTTCATTTTTCTAGCTATGCCTTAAAACACACGAGACACTATAACATCAGTATAAATTTTAATGAAGTGAAATATTTTGCGTATACTTGTATCGTTGCGTACAAATAAACATACATTATTAATAAAGGTACAAAATTGTGGTTCGAAAAACAATGCGGACTTTGCAAAGCAAACGGCGGGAATACAGAGTTTAATTAAACGAAATACTGTCCAGTGACGCTAACATGAAACTTTAATCTCGTCCAAACTAGCGTTGTCAATATCACTTGACATTTTCAGACACCAATGATAAACCATACATTCATTTAACAATAAAAAATCCTTAAACCCTAAATCCCCCCCCCCCCTCCTTAAAACATTTGAGATTTTGAAGCAGTGTTCACATTGAAAATCCCTGTTTTCCCCAATATATGTCCAGGTATCTTTTGCACTGTGGTTCTCCATCTTACAGATTTAAATGCAAAAAAAAAAAGGTTTCCCCACATTTTATAAAATTTCATTCAAAAACAGTTTTACACATATAGCTTGTCAGATGTGACAGTAAAAGATTCAATTCAATTCGACATGGCAGTACTGCAAACTGAACCGCAGGACTAATTGGTGGGAGAAATCCTTGCACAGTTGGATTTCGTCTGGTTGTGCTGATCAATAATTCAGAAACCGCGCACTCAAGTGATTTGTGAACCAAGGGATTTTAATTTGAGCACGCAGTCATCAATATAAAGTTTGCAACTGTTTGACAATAAACAGGTTAGCACATTCAGACAAGCTCAAGAACAGTGCCCTAGCAATTGATTTCAACGGTAATCAAATCTTTTAAGAATTTCTAAGTTTAATGGGCCTGTCCCACTTACGCAACTTTTTCGGTGACTGCCGGCACCAGGTCGCCGAAAATGTTCAACATGTTGAAAATCCAGCGGCGACCAGGAATACGCTGCGTCTCTGTGGGCGACTGAGGGGACGACTCACGGCCATACAGGCGACACCCTGGCGACATGTCGCGGGTTGAAGCCTGTATGGTCGTGAGTAGTCGCCCAAAGAGTCGTACCTCGTTCTGGTCGCCGTTGGATTTTCAACATGTTGGAGATGTTCGGCCACCTGTAACGACCTATGACGGGTGCCGGCAGTCGCCGAAAATGTCGCATAAGTGGGACAGGCCCATTAGGATAACTGCGGCATAAATTTGCAGTCTTTTACCTTAAAGAGGAAACTGATGCCCTGCAATGCTGAGAACTATATTCTGCACTCTGTACCTCCTGCTTTGCTCTATCCATTGCCCTCGAGTTTGAACTGATTGTATCTATGTGTGGTGTCTCTGAGCTGTTTGGGTAGCGTGTAAAACAAAGCTTTCCACTGTGTCTCGGTGCGTGCAACAATGATAATCCTGACCTTAAAATTAATCACGATTGTTGAATGTCAGATGGCTCCATACCAAGCTGCCCCATCTCCAGTTATTCTACCAACCGGTCACTTAGACGTTGACCACCAAGATTATCTTGCTGGTGAACATGGTTCACGAAAGGCACTCACCTGTGGAAATAGAAACTATCGGCCAAAACAAAGGAAGGCACGAGGTGCTAGAGTAACTCAGTGGGTCAGGCAGCATCTCCGGAGAACGTGGATAGGTGCAAAGTGCTGGAGGACTCAGCGGATCTCTGGAGAATGTGGATAGGTGAAGTTTGGGGTTGGGATCCTTCTTCAGACTTATTGTAGTGGGGTGGGGAGTGGGGGGGGGGGGGGGGGGAGAAAGCTGGAAGAGAGGGGAAGCAGGACAAAGCCTGGCGAGTGATAGGTGGATACTAGCACCCCTCCCCTACCTGTATCCACCTGTTGTGCTGTTTCCTTTATTATTGTTACTTTTTTACATATCTTACATTCATTGTTCTTTATCTCTCTGCATCATCGCCAAAATCTCTCGCCTCCCTTATCCCTAACGAGTCTGAAGAAGGGTCTCGACCCGAAACATCACCCATTCCTTCTCTCCAGAGATGATGCCCGTCCCGCTGAGTTACTCCAGCATTTTGTGTCTGTCTTCTACCTATCGCTTCAATCAAATAAGATCCAATAGAACAAGTTGTCCTGCAACTGTAGGAGAAGGAGAAGGATCACTTGCCACGTTTTGTCCTGCCCATTCTAGCTTTCTTTCCCGGAGTAACTCAGCTGGTCAAGCGGCATCTGTGGGGGAAATGTATGGCTAACGTTTCAGCTCAGGGCCCTTCTTCAGACTCTATACGTCTTCTGTCCATTTCCCTGCAGACGCTGCTTGACCTGTTGAGTTACTCCACCAGCGCTTTGTGTTTTGTTCAGGGTTTTTGATGTAAATGGTCAGATCTGCTGTTGCTCATTTGACCAGACGGTGTTGACGGGCTGACAGAATTCCTGCAACAACAACCTGACTATGTTATTGAGGGAGTGCAGCGTAGGTTCACCAGGTTAATTCCTGGGATGGCGGGACTGATATAATCGCTCCCACCATGACCGCCGCGGACTTTTTATCGTCCCGTCCACGGGGACTCAAGGCCCACGACCGAGGAAGAACTAAGGGAAGGGACTTGAACGTTATTTCGCCTTTCATCACAGTGAGGAATGTGGAGGAGTCACTGTGATGGATGTTCATGTCAAAATGTGCTTTTGTGTGATCTGTTGCTTTTAATTGTATGACCAACCTGGGCAATGAAATTCCTCGTATGTTGCAAAACATACTTGGTGAATAAAGTGTGATTCTGATTCTGATGTTGCCTGACCTGCTGAGTCACGCCAGCATGTTTTTATCTATGTAAGGAATCAATTCCTTGAGCAATGATATAGAGAAGCAACCCAGCTTCTGTAATAGATTTTATAAAAAGGAAATATTATTTAACTGCTGAGCTTTGCCTCAAACCTCAGTGCTGTAAAACATGTAAACCCTGAGCATTGGCAGTTTTGTTGAGAAATAAATGGTGAGTGGGTGACGTTTCGGGTCGAGACCCGAAGTAAGGGTCCCGACCTGAAACGTCACCCATGCCTTCTCTCCACAGATGCTGCCTGTCCCGCTGAGTCACTCCAGCTTTTTGTGCCTGAATTCGGTTTAAACCGGCACCCGCTGTTCCCTCCTACACAATAAATGATGAGTGCCGTTGCCAATTGTCACCTCACGTTTCTGGCCAGAATCAGCTTTCCGAAGCCGCTGACTTTGGAATCCTTGCGTTTGCACTTGCACTGCGTAAGGGCCAGTTTGAATCCCACTCAATCCAATGGTGTCCCCTGACACTGCTGTATTTCGGAGATGGGGGAGATAGATAGAAATGCAGCAGTTCAATCATTGAAGATGAACCTACATTGCGTTAGTTCCCCAATCCTAATTCAATCCTACTTTAGAGTTAGTGTACTCTAACTTAATGTACAGAAAGTGCACTAGTTGAAACCTGTAGGCAGGAATTTACATTTTATTTTCGCACTAAAGTCTAATAGGCCACAGTTAGGCAGGATAAAATCTTTACAAACAAAAGATTCAATATAATGCTTGGCATTTTATTCAGTATGTCTAAAGACTACAGTAAATATAGATGGAAACCTACTTATTTGGCAGCAGTATGCATTTCTATCAAGTGATAAATCTGATCAGAAAATGTACCTTAAAGTGCATTTGCTACATTTGGACTGAGATCTGTAGGACTCAAAACTTAATTTACACATTAATATTCCACCTCACACGGTATATAAAGCCACCATCTCTTTCTAAATTCACTCTTTTCACTGACTTGCTAAAACAGGACAAGTACTTTTTTAAAATATATATATAAGTGCTGTTAAAATTTATTTATGAAAGTGCCGCTGTCAATTAATTTACATAAAACATTTTTTTCTTCCTCTAAAATGAGTCAATCACATAATAACATGTACAGTTCAATTACTGAATCACAGGTAGGAGAATTTCACAAAACATAAAGACTTCCAAAATACAACAGAAAATACAAATCTCCTTTTTCAAAATGCATTTAATTAAAAATCTCATTGCATCTCACTGTTACTTTCAGTGTTTCACAATTAAATGTCAATTAGACTGAAGAATGATAGTGGTCATTTTACATTAGTCCGGAAATCAGATTGGGCACTTCATTGGTTCATTACTTCTAGGATTAGGCCATCAGGCCCATCAGGTCCAGTCCGCCATTTAATCGTGGCTGCTCCATCTTTGCCTCTCAACCCCATTCTCCTGCCGTCTCCCCGTAACCCCTGCCACTTTTACTCATCAAGAATCTGTCAATCTCCGCCTTAAAAATACCCAATTACTTGACTTCCACAGCCGCCTGTGGCAATGAGTTCCCCAAATTCACCACCCTCTGACTAAAGAAATTCCTCCTCATCTCCTTTCTAAAGGTACGCCCCTTTATTATGGGGCAATGGCTCCTGGTCCTAGACTCTCCCACTAGTGGAAACATCCTCTCCACATCCACTCTATCCAGGCCTTTCACTATTCGGTAAGTTTCAATGAGGCCCCCCCCCGTTCCGCTCATCCTTCTAAACTCGGGTCTCAGTCATCTTTGCATCTCCGACATGATCTCCGCATCTGGGATACCACAGTGACTTCATTCCCCGGGCAGAACTCCAATTGGAGCATTACACCAGCCAGAGTTGAGTTTAGGAGCAAAGAGGTCCTACTGCAGTTGTACAGGGCCCTGGTGAGGCCACACCTGGAGTATCGTGCCAATTTTGATCTCCTAATTTGAGGAAGGACATTATTGCTTTTGAGGGAGTGCATCGTAGGTTCACCAGGTTAATTCCCGGGATGGCGGGACTGAAATATGATGATAGAATGGGTCAACTTGGCTTGATTACACTGGAATTTAGAATGATGAGAGGAGATCTTATAGAAACATATAACATTCTTAAACGATTGGACAGGCTAGATGCAGGAAAAATGTTCCTGATGTTGGGGGGAGTCGAGAACTGGGGGTCACAGTTTAAGAATAAGGGGTAGGACTGAGATGAGGAAAAACTTTTCACCCAGAGAGTTGTGAATCTGTGGAGTTCTCTGCCACAGAAGGCAGTGCAGGGCGATTCACTGGATGTTTTCAAGAGTGAGTTAGATTTAGCTCTTTGGGGTAAAGGCATCAAGGGATATGGGGAGAATGCAGGAACGGGGTGCTGATTTGGGATGATCAGCCATGATCACATTGAATGGCGGTGCTGGCTCGAAGGGCCGAATGGCCTACTCCTGCACCTATTTTTTCATGTTTCTATGCCCCTGCTTGAACACACGATCAGCATCCAGATTGTCTGGTTTCCCCATCATCCGCAACAAATTGCTGGCTTGATGCCCATCCCCATATCCCACCACTGATACCACCATCCCAACTACAGGTCCTGCCTCCCACCAAATCATCACATGATCTTCAAATCCATTCCTCTCCCCAGGGAGAACATGCAACCTCCACGTAGACAGTACACAAGGTTAGGATCGAACTGGGGTCTCTGGCACCGTGAGACACCCTTCCCCAATCAGCCTTCCCCCCATGTCTAGTGTTTTAACTATGTCCACAAGCGTGTCTTGTTATACAAAGTGTTTCTGCAATCCCAGCAGGCTGCACCTGAACTTGCACTCGGTATAAACGAGCGCAGATCAGCATAACGATCTGGGATCCAAGGAAATAACAAACCCACACTGGCAAACCATAAAATGTAAAGTATAAAGAATTTAGAGTATAAATTGGCAAGAGCACAAAATGCAACGCAGTGCTTGCTCAACTATCCAGCATTCATGTGAAAGAAATTGCATTTATGGAAGCCTTTCAATGTTCAGATAAACAACAGTTTTCAATGAGGATGGATTTTAAGGAAATACTCCCATTTAATCAGAAGCTGAAAAACATTATTTTGTATAAGAAGGAACTGCAGATGCTGGAAAATCGAAGGTAGCCAAAAATGCTAGAGAAACTCAGCTGGCGAGGCAGCATCTATGGAGCGAAGGAAATCAAGTCTACTCCGCCATTCAATCGTGGCTGATCTATCTCTCCCTCCAAACCCCATTCTCCTGCCTTCTCTCCATAACCCCTGACACCTGTACTAATCAAGAATCTATCTAGGAGGTTATCGTCGACTTCAGGAAAACCCGGCACAGTCCCACACCACTTCACATCAACGACAGCGATGTGGAGGTGGTCAGTAGCACAAAGTTCCTGGGGGTGCAGATCACTAACAGTCTGACCTGGTCGGACAACATCTCATCAACAGTTAAGAGAGCGCAGCAGCGGTTGCACTTTCTGCGCCGGATGAGAAGAGCTCATCTCCCCCATCCCATCCTCACTACTTTCTACAGGGGCACCATAGAGAGTATTTTGACCAGCTGTATCTCTGTCTGGTTTGGGGACTGTAGAGCCTCCGACTGTGCAGAGCATGGTGAGGACAGCGGAAAAAATCATCGGGACCTCTCTCCCCTCAATCGGGGATATTGCGACCAAACGTTGTGTGTCTAAGGCCAGCAGTATTATAAAAAAACCCACACATCTCCATCACGGACTGTTCACTCTGCTGCCCTCGGGAAAGAGATATCGCAGCATAAGGAGCAGAACATCAAGGTTCTGCAACAGCTTCTTCCCACGAGCCATCAGACTCCTGAATGCCATGTAATGGGCTGCCACCATTGTCTATTTATCCTTTTCACCCATGCCTATCCTTCGGTTAATTTATTGTGTTGCACAGGGAGCCAAATGCAACGTAATTTCGTTTGGAACTGCATATATCAATGTATTTCTAAATGACAATAAAGTTTGTTTTACTTTTTGACTTGACTTTAACTCTGCCTTAAAAATATGCACTGACTTGGCCTCCACAGCTTTCTCTGGAAAATAATTCCACAGATTCACCACCCTCTGACTAAAGAAGGTGCTGCCTGCTTCTCAATAGCTTGTTTGTCCGAGCACTATCCTTTCACGTGGCTGAATCACCTCCGAACTATATAGACACATTCATGTTGTTTGTCTGAATTAATTTGGTTTAGATTAGTTTAGAGATACAGCGCGGAAACAGGCCCTTTGGCCCATCCGAGTCCACGCCGACCATCGATCCCCGCACATTAACACTAGGGACAATTTTTTACATTTATACCAAGCTAATTTGGAGTGTGGGAGGAAACCGAAGATCGTGGAGAAAACCCTTAAGGGCCTGTCCCACCAGCATGCAACTCCATGCGATGAGCTCGACCTAACGTGGTCGCTTGAGCCGTCCGGCGTCGCGGGGGCTGGTCCCACTTCGATCGCCGGAGCCGTGCGGAATTGTGCGGAGTTCGTCCCGACAATGCGCGGGGCTCCGAAAAACTGACTATGTTTGAAAATTCCGCGCGGCAACGGCTTGTCGGCTCGCAGTCGCCTCGACGCATGACACACCGCCTCGACATCGTGCCTCCGTGAACCTATCTGTAGGTCCCTCCGTGACCCTCTATGTGTGTGGCTCCGTGGCCCTCTGTGTGTGTGCCTCTGTGCCCCTCTCTGTGTGCCCCTCTCTGTGTGCCCCTCTCTGTCCTGGCGAACTTACCTTAAGACTTCGCTCCAAGTTCGCCTCACTTTGCGCCGCATTGCGCCACTCACCCGACCTCCACGCGGCCCTCGCTGCCGGTTTGGTCGCGCTTGCCTCATGCAGGCGCATGCTGGTGGGAACGGCCCTGTACAGGGGATCACCTGACCTCCGCGCGGCCCCCGCTTCTAGTTTGATCGCGCTCATCGCATGGAGTCAGATGCTGGTAGGACAGGCCCTTTACAGGTCTCAGTGAGAACGTACAGACTCCGTACAGACAGCACCCGTAGTCAGGATCGAACCCGGGTCTCTGGCGCAGTAAGGCAGCAACTCTACTGCTGCGCCACCATGCCACCTTTATAAGATCGACATATGTTTTCATTGCCAGATAAAAGTTCCTCACAATATATGATGACAGAGGATGTGGGAATCACAGACGCACCCAGCATTTACTACCCATTCATAACATCCTTCAAGGAAGTGATGATGAGCTGCCTTCTCAAGCTGCTCCAATTGAAAATACAGCATGGCAACAGGCCCTTCGGCCCACCGAGTCCACACTAGTTCCATGTTACCCCACTTTCCGATCCACTCCCTACACACTCAGGGCAATCTACAGAGCGCTGATTAACCTACAAACCCACACGTGTTTGGGATGTGGAAACTTTGTCCGTTAAGGTCATAAGGGATAGGAGTAGAATTAACGCATTCGGCCCATCAAGTCTACTCTGCCATTCAATCATGGCTGATCTATCTCTCCCGCCTAACCCCATTCTCCTGCCTTCTCCCCATAACCCCTGACACCCGTGCTAATCAAGTTCAGACACTGTTGCAGATTTTGTAACCGGTCAGTAGGTTGAACAAGTGCCAAATCTACTAGATTTTCACGTACTTTGAAAGATACAGCGTTGAACCAGCCGCTCCATGCCACCGAGTTTACTCCCGACACACTAGGGGCATTTTACAGAATGCCACTAATCCTACAAATTCGCGGGGCTTTGGGCTACGGGTGGAAACCAGAGCACCCGAAGGAAACCCACGCGGTCACATGGAGAACTTGCAAACGCCATGCTGGCAGTACCCGAGGTCAGGATCGAACCCGGTTCTCTGGTGCTGTGAGCAGCATCTCTACCAGCTGCGCCACTCTGCTGCCCAATCAATTTCTTCAAGGTCCTGCCACTGTGCTCTTAAACAGGGAGTTCATACTTCCCTGCCTTATTTGTGTTTAAAGAGGCACTGATGCAAGCCGGGTTAGCGAAACATAATCCTAAGAAATTGCAATCTTGTTTTTTTCCCCATTCTGCAACTGTCCACATTCCTGTTCTTCCTGTTTGAAGCTGATTTAGATATTTGTGGTTAAGAGGTGTGTAATGCCTTACTCCTCCATAGTCAGAGTGAGCCTGACCGCAAATTGGAAGAGCAGCACCTCATATTTCGCTTGGGTAGTTTACACCCCAGCAGTATGAACATTGACTTCTCCAATTTCAGGTAGTCCTTGCTTTCTCCCTCCTCCCCCTCCCCTTCCCGGCGCTCCCACAGCCCACTGTCTCCGCCTCTTCCTTTCTTCTTCCCGCCCCCCACCCCCACATCAGTCTGAAGAAGGGTCTCGACCCGAAACGTCACCTATTCCTTCGCTCCATTGATGCTGCCTCACCCGCTGAGTTTCTCCAGCATTTGTTGGTAGCTATTCTACGGTGCATACACTGGGATGAAGAAAGTGGAAGGGGAATTAGTGCAGATAGCGCAAGTGGAGTTGAACCGCAGTGAACAAGATTTCTCCTGTTTATTTAAAATCTCTGGCATGCCATTGTTAGCCTGTCTGTTTTACAATGCGTCAGGGTTAATTACAGAAAATATCAAATGGTGTATTTTCTTCATTAACTCAACACACAAATGTGCCTAAGATAGACACCAAGTGCTGGAATAACTCAGCGGGTCAGGCAGCACCTATGGAGAAAAAGGATGGGTGATGTTTCGAGTCGAGACCCTTCATCAATTTGAAGTTTCAATTTCGATTTGAAGAAGGGTCCCGACCTGAAACATCACCTGTCCTTTATATGCTGTTACTCCAGCACTTTGTGTCTATCTTTGGTACAAACCAGCATCTGCAGTTCCTTGATTCTGCTGCTTGTACTAATGTGCCTTCACTGGTGCTGAGGCCTCATCCAAGTTTAGTTTAGTTTCCAGATACAGCGCGGAAACAAGCCCGACAGCCCGCTGAGTCCGCGCCGACCAGCGATCCCCCGCACACGAACGCTAACCTACACTCGGGGGACATTTTACATTTACACCAAAGCCAGTTAACCTGCAAACCCGCACGTCTTTGGAGTGTGGGAGGAAACCGGAGCACCCGAAGGAAACCCACGATGGGTCACGAGGGAGAACGTACAAACTCCGTGCTGACAGCGCCCGCGGTCAGGATCGAGCCCGGGTCTGTGGTGCTGTGAGGCAGCAACTCTACCGCTGCGCCACCGTGCCACCTTGGACTTGGATGGGTTTGCACGTCACCCTTCAATTACCAGACCCTGAAACCGGGCACTAAAACACTAGAAAATAATAAGCCTATGAAATAAGTCATTCTGCAACAAATCCAACGCACTGAACCTAGAAACGAGAAGTTACATTCACCATATTCAAGGAATAACTTTACCACTACACTTTGCCGTTAAGGAAGCTGCCCACTATTATTGATAAGAAAATCATGCACCTGCCTATAAAAATTACCCCTACCACCTTCAGTCCCACCATTTATTATATATATGTATATTATATCATTTATAATAGTTATTTTGGAAATATATACACAGCCTTGGTTCTATAGTTATATATAAAAACATTAGTTTATATTGATAAATAATTATAAATATAAACTAATAGACTTGGATTGCAGTTTAATTATTAAATTTGTCTGTTAAATAATAAAAGAATTTCACCGATAAAAATAAATAACCAATTTGATCAATGTGCAATCCAATACTAGCTATAAACCAACATTTTTAATAGTTAAAAAGCGTAACAAATCTCTTTTTTTTAAATTCAACACCTTTTACCCCGTAATAGTGCCTACTTTATTTTAAAAAATCATAAACTATTAAGTCATAGAGCAGTATATAGTAACAAAGCAGTATTAAATAGCCATATAATCCTTTGTGCTAAGACGACGGTTATGGATTCTTTCTGCATTCATTTTTAACCTAGATGCAAGGAGTGGCATTTCTCTGCAAAGACACTCATCCTGTCTGGACCCAAATGCAGGTACGTAATATATCGTACTACTTGTTAGGTAGTGCTATCTTATATTAATTTATCAATCTTCATTTATCGTACTTGGAGGCCGGGTGAACATGTCCCCAGAGTAGTGAGGCTGTACCTTAATGCGGACATTCATTTTGCTCCTCCTTGCATCTTCCATTTTTTGCTGCTGGGTAAGGTGTTCCTCCGTTTCACTTTGCTATTGCTCTTCAGACCTGGGGAGCACGGGCTGGTGATGTGCTCTGCCGTGGTCTTTGCTCCCCCAATCTCCTTGTCCTTTCTCGAAAGCTCCGACGCTTTCTCCCTGGGCTTGCGACCCCTCTTCTTGCCTGACGAGGATTCCTTTCTCTCCGAGTTTGCAACCTTCAGTTCCCTTCTGCTCCTTTGTTGGATTTCTGCAGAGGCCCTAAACCAGTTCTGTCAAAGGATATTGAACCTTTAAGTGTCGATTGCGTTTTGACGTTTGGGAAACCTGCATAGCATAATTGTCACTCCAACTATTGTCAGGATAAAACATGAAGTATTAGTGCAGCTTGTGCATGTTTACCTTCTTTAATGCAAATTTGTGCAAGCCTGTATTTTTCTTTTGCTTTCCCAAATCCCAGAGCAGACATATTCATGCTTTTACAATACATTTAGTTTAGTTTAGTTTCGCGATACAGGGCCCTTCGGCCCATCGGCCCACGATCGTCCCATACACTGATGCTATCCTACACCCTAGGGACAATGTTACAGAAGCCAATTAACCTACAAACATGCACGACTTTGCAGTGTGGGAGGAAATCGGAGCACCCGGAGGAAACCCAGGCGGTCACAGGGAGAACATGCAAACTCCACATAGACCGCTCCCGTAGTCAGGTTCGAAACCGGGTCTCTGGCGCTGTAAGGCAGCGACTCTACCGCTGAGCCAGCGTGCCAACCTGGCCAAAAGAAAACATGAGATATTCTGCATGAATAATCCTCTCACTAATTTCCCCTAACTTTGGAGGAACAGCATCTTATATTTCGCTTGGGCAGCTTACAGCCCAGTGGCATGAATATTGATTTCTCTCACTTCAGGTAGCCCCGGCATTTCCCTCTCTCTCCATCTCTCCCCCACCCACGTAGCACCAGCTCCTCGTTTTGACCCTACAAACAGCTTACAATGGCCTGTTTCCTTTATCATAGTTACTTTTTTGCATATCTTTCATTCATTGTTCTTTAACTCTCCACATCATCGTCTATATCTCTCGTTTCCCTGATCCCTAACCAGTCTGAAAAAGGGTCTCCACCCGGAATGTCACCCATTCCTTCCCTCCAGAGATGCCGCCTGTCCCGCTGAGTTACTCCAGCTTTTTGTGGTCTATCTTCGGTTTAAACCAGCATCTGCAGTCCCTTCCCACACTAATTTCCGCAGTTTAAGGGCAATATTTCTTTTCCACTCAGCACCTCACAGTAAATGTATGATTGTTGTCAACACCTCAGCATCCTGGCCTCCCGTGTGCTAATGCCCCAATGTATAATTGCAAATAAACTAAATCATTTGAATTGAGTTTATTACAAGACTTTATTCTGCAAATGAGAAGCAGAGCAAACTATAACGACCCAGTTCTAAAACCGTACCAATTTGAATTGTTAAGGAAAGATAAAATAATGTTTTCTCGTTATAAACGATTTCACCATAATTAGAAAATAAATATGGATTAATGTCGCTGTCTCTGATAATCATGGCACGTAAGCTGATAGACTGTCAGTGTTGGTTACATTAGATTATAAATTACATTTCTATATTTAACTTTGCGGGTTGTACATACACTAATCTGTAACAGATTTTTGACGTTTATTTTTAAATTGTCGAAAAAGAGGTATTAAACAAAATTAGGTTGATACGGTAAACATGCACTAAAGTTGAGTTTATATTCGAGAAACAGCGAGGAAATGGGCCCCTCAGCTTGCCGAGTCTGCACCGACCAGCGATCCCCAAACACGAACACTATCCTACACCCACTAGGGACAATTTTTACATTTATACCAAGCCAATTGACCTACAAACCTGCACAACTTTGGAGTGTGGGAGGAAACCGAAGATCTTGGGAGAAAAGCCACGCAGGTCACGGGGAGAACGGACAGTCTCCGTACAGGCAGCACCCGTCGTCGGGATCGAACCCGGGTCTCTGGCGCTGTGAGGCAGCAACTCTACCGCTGCACCATCATGGTGGTTTGATAGTACAGCAAGGGAAATCTAAAATCTGTCATGGTTTAACAGCAAATTTCCAGCAGTTTTGCAATCTCAGCCACAAATGTAGTTCTTAATTTCAAACCCTGTGATAGAGATTTAAATGTAATGACTTTATCGATACAGCGCGGAAACAGGCCCCTCGGTCCACGGAATCCGCGCCGACCAGCGATTCCCGTACACTAGCACTATCCTACCCACAAGGGATAATTTGCAATTTTACCGAAGCCAATCAACCTGGCTCGTGGGAAACCTGAGCACCCAGTGAAAACCCACGTGGTCACAAGGGAGAACGTACAAACTCCGTACAGACAGTACCCATAGTCAGGATCGAACCCAGGTTTCTGGCGCGATAAGGCAACAACTCTACCGCTGCGCCACCGTGCCACCCTCGAATGAAAAAGGATAAAGCGGCAGTCGGACACAATCAGTCCATTAATACGGGGAGAAGCTATCCCTGCTAAATTCGTTTGTTGTGGGATAGTTCATGAAATGATGTCAGCTTACCTCAGAGTGCGAGTTGTTGATGTGATATTTCACTCCACTTTCCGAGCTAAACTCCTTCTGACAAATCAAACATCTGTATTTCCCGACTAGGTGCTCACCCTGTCACAAAACAGATTGTTAAAAAAACATTTTTTAACTGTAAATCGCAGAAATGCTGCAAGACTTTACCCCGAGGTCTGCATTTAAGAGGCAACCTTGCATCTCTGCATTGTAGGTAGAGATTGTGCTGTAACGGCTAAAAAACAGCAGAAACTGACTAAACATACTGTGTGGTATGTGTACTGATCATTCAACAGACAATAGACAATAGACAATAGGTGCAGGAGTAGGCCATTCGGCCCTTCGAGCCAGCACCGCCATTCATTGTGATCATGGCTGATCATCCCCAATTAGTACCCCATTCCTGCCTTCTCCCCATATCCCCTGACTCCGCTATTTTTAAGAGCCCTATCTAGCTCTCTCTTGAAAGCATCCAGAGAACCCGCCTCCACTCCGAGGCAGCGAGTCCCACTGACTCACCATTCTCTGTGAGAAAAAGTGTTTCCTCGTCTCCGTTCTAAAAAAAGTGTTTCCTCGTCTCCGTTCTCAACAGAAAGTTATTGTGGTACAGAGTGGAGCAGAAATTCCAGATAAGGGAGGTAAAAATGCCAGTTTACATAAACTGAACCACACCTGCTCAGTAGTTCGGAGTGTTATTATTTGAATTATCTGAAGAAGGGTCTCACCCCGAAAAGTCAGTCTGAAGCAGGGTCTCGACCCTTCCCGATGTTCCCCATGTTGGGGGGAGTTCAGAACCAGAGGCCACAGTTTAAGAATAAGGGGTAGGCCATTTAGAACAGAGATGAGGAATAACTTTTTTACCTAGAGAGTTGTGAATCTGTGGAATTCCCTGCCTCAGAGAATGCAGTGGAGGCCGGTTCTCTGGATACTTTCAAGGGAGAGCTAGACAGAGCTCTTAAAGACAGCGAAGTCAAGGGATATGAGGAGAAGGCAGGAATGGGGTACTGATTGTGGATGATCAGCCATGATGACAGTGAATGGAGGTGCTGGCTCGAGGGGCCGAATGGCACCTATTGTCTATTGACACGAAACGTCAGTCTGAAGAAGTGTCTCAACCCGAAACGTCACCCATTCCTTCTATCCAGAGATGCTGACTGTTCCACTGAGTTACTCCAGCATTTTGTGTCTATTTCCGTGTAAACCAGCGTCTGCAGTTCCTTGCTACACGTGTTATTATTTAACGGGGTGCGTATGTTAAAATAACTTGTTTACAGACAAGCAAAGTCAATTGCTCACCAGGTTAATATCTGAACGCAAATCTCACCCCTTCCCCAAAGTAGTTGTCATCTGCCAACCAACCCTTCCTCAGCTGCATCGACATAATGTCTACTTGCACTTGCCCTAACCCTTCACCAAAACCCTTTCTTCACAGTGGACACTTCTCCTCTATTTGTTTAGTCTACATTCAGCTCACAACATCTGTGCCAAACATGATGCCTTATCTACCTGCACGCAATCCATGTCCCTCCATTACACGTGCGCGACCCAAAGTGTTCACTGTCCATTTCCCTCCATAGATGCTGCCTGACCCACTGAGTTAGAGTCATAGACCCATACAGCATGGAAACTGGCCCTTCAGCCCAACTTGCCAATGCCAACCAATGTGCCCCATCTACACTTGTCCAACGGCTCGTGTTTAGCCCATATCCCTCAAGCCTTTCCTATCTATGTAACTGTCCAAATATCCTGTGAATATTGATATAGTACCTGCCTCATCTACCTCCTTTGGTAGCTCACTCCATATACCCACCACCCTCTGCGTGAAAAAGTTGCCCCTCAGGTTCCTATTCAATCTTTCCCTTCTCACCTTAAGGATCTTGATTCCCCAACAAAAAGGTGAAAGACTCTGAGCATCTATCCTATATATTCCCCTCATGATCGTATACACGTCTATAAGATCATCCCTCGTCCTTCTGCGCTCCAAGGAATACAGTCCTAGCCTGCCCAACATCTCCCTAGAGCTCAGGCCCGAAATCCTCGTAAATCTTCAGTGCACTCTTTCCAGCTTAGCAACACCTATATGTTCCCGGTGTTGGGGGAGTCCAGAACCAGGGGCCACAGTTTAAGAATAAGGAGGAAGCCATTTAGAACGGAGACAAGGAAACACTTTTTCTCACAAAGAGTTGTGAGTCTGTGGAATTCTCTGCCTCAGAGGGCGGTGGAGGCCGGTTCTCTGGATTTTTTCAAGAGAGAGCTAGATAGGGCTCTTAAAGATAGAGCTCTTAAAGATAGAGGAGTCAGGGGATATGGGGAGAAGGCAGGAACGGGGTACTGATTGGGGATGATCAGCTATGATCACATTGAATGGCGGTGCTAGCTTGAAGGGCCAAATGGCCTACTCCTGCACCTATTGTCTATTGTCTATTTCCTTCGCTCCATAGATGCTGCCTCACCCGCTGAGTTTGGCCAGCATTTTTGTCTGCCTTCCAGCTTAACAATATCTTTCCTCGAGCAGGGCGACCAAAACTGAACACAAATGAGGCCTCACCCTCAACTTGTGCAACTGTGATGTATAAAGTCCTCACATCTGTTCTGCTCCAGATTCCAACATCTGCAATCTCTTGCACTTCTGTGGTAAAAAATCCGACTTGTTTGGGCTTCCATGCCCCCTACTGGATGTCGAGAGAGTGACACACGAGGACTCCACAGAAGCACCAATGCATCTCTGGATCTTAGCACTTTGCATCTCTGTCAGATTAACATCTTCCTCCCCTCCAATTTAAGTAAACGGCTGCTACACGACCCTACAATTCTAACTCTAAAGAATGGATGGACTGGGCTTATATTCACTGGAGTTTAGAAGGATGAGAGCGGATCCTATAGAAACATATAGAATTATTAAGGGTTACACAAAAAGCTGGAGAAACTCAGCGGGTGCAGCAGCATCTAAGGAGTGAAGGAGATAGGCGACGTTTCGGGTCGAGACCCTTCTTCAGACTGGTCAGGGATCAGGGAAACGAGAGATATAAACAGTGATATGGAGAGATAAAGCAAGAACAATGAGTGAAAGATATGCAAAAAAGTATTGGTGATAAGGAAAGCAGGCCATTGTAAGCTGTTTCTGGTGTGAAAATGAGATGCTAGTGCGACTTGGGGGGGGGGGGAGATGGAGAAGGAATGTCAGGGCCCGAGGGCTGAGGGAGAGGTGGGGGGGGTGGGGGGAAAGGAGCAGTCTGGGTTAACAGAATTGAGAAAATTCAATGTTTAAGCCCAGAGGATGCAGACTCCCCAAGCGGAATATGAGATGTTGTTCCTCAAACTTGCGGTGTTGTTCACTCTGGCCATGGAGGAGGCCCAGGACCGAGAGGTCGGATACGGAGTGGGAGGGGGAGTTGAAGTGCTGAGCCACCGGGAGGTCGGGTTGGTTATTGCGGACCGAGCGGAGGTGTTCGGCGAAACGATCGCCTAGCCTCCGCTTGGTCTCACCAATGTAGATTAGCTGGCATCTGGAGCAACGGATGCAGTAGACGAGGTTGGAGGAGGTGCAGGTGAACCTCTGTCGGACTTGGAATGACTGCTTGGGTCCCTGAAAGGAGTGGATGGGGGAGGTGAAGGAACAAGTGTAGCATCTCTTGCGGTTGCAAGGGAAAGTGCCCGGGGAAGGAGTGGAGCGGGAGGGAAGGGAAGAATTGACGAGGGAGTTGCGGAGGGAGCGGTCTTTGCGGAAGGCAGATAGGGGCGGAGATGGGAAGATGTGGCGAGTGGAGGGGTCACGTTGGAGGTGGCGAAACTGGCGGAGGACTATCTGTTGTATGCGCTGGCTGGTGGGGTGAAAGGTGAGGACCAGGGGGACTCGGCCCTTGTTGTGAGTGGGGGAATGGGGAGAGAGGGCAGTGTTGCGGGGTATGGAGGAGACCCTGGTGCGAGCCTCATCGATAGTGGGGGTGGGGAAACCCCGTTCTCTGAAGAACGAGGACATTTGCGATGACAAATTATTAAGGGATTGGACAGGCTAGATGCAGGAAAAATGTTCCCGATGTTGGGGGAGTCCAGCACCAGGGGTCACAGTTTAAAAATAAGGGGTGGGCCATTTACAACTGAGATGAGGAAACACTTTTTCACTCAGGGAGTTGTGAATCTGTGGAATTCTCTGCCACAGATGGAAATGGAGGCCAATTCACTGGATGGTTTCAAGAGAGAGTTAGATTTCTCCCTCCTTCTAAAGGGATATGGGGAGAAAGCAGGAACGGGGTACTGATTCTGGATATCAGCCATGATCATATTGAATGGTGGTGCTGGCTCGAAGGGCCGATTGGCCTACTCCTGCACCTATTTTCTGTGTTTCTATGTAATTCCTTATTTGCGAGAACCGTTTGCTTTCGTGAGTTTTTAGGTTTATAAGTGAGCTATACATTGTCCCTCAGTGTGCAGAAATGGTCGAAAACTTCAAATTCCTAGGAGTCATGATCACCAGCAACTTTTCCTGGACCACCCATACTGAAGCAACGACCAAGAAAGCACACCTACGTGTCTACTTCCTTAGAAGGCTTAGGAAGTTTGGCATGTCCCCTACAGCTCTCACCAACCTCTACAGATGCACCATAGAAAGCATTTTATCAGGATGCATCACAGCTTGGTTTGGGAACAGCTCCATCCAAGACCGCAAGAAATTGCAGTGAATTTTGGACGCAGCCCAGACCATCACACAAACCAACCTCCATTGACTCCATCTACACCTCACGCTGCCTCGGCAAGGCCAGCAGCATCATCAAGGACGAGTTGGGGTGGGAGATTGCAAACTTCACGTGGTCCGCCCTGTTTCGACGAATGCAATCAACCTGACGTGCACAATCAAATAAGATCAAATAGAACAAGTTGTCCTACAAACTTTAGGCTGTGCACGCCACACGCAAGAAGAATAAGAAGGATGAGTTACACCCTCCCCTCTCCCATCAGGCAAAAGGTACAGAAATGTGAAAACGCACACCTCCAGGTTCAGGGACAGTTTCTTCCCAGCTGTCATCAGGCAACTGAACCATCCTACCGCAAACGGCTAAAGTAGTGCTGAATAGCTACCCACCTCTTCGTAGACCCGCGTGCTATCCTTGATCGGAAATGCTGGCTTTACCTTGCACTAAACGTTATTCCCTTATCATGTATCTATACTCTGTAAATGGCTCGATTGTAATCACGTATTATCTTTCTGTCGACTGGTTAGCACGCAACAAAAGCTTGTCACTGTACCTTGGTACATGTGACAATAAACTAAACTGGAACTGAACTGAAACTGAACTTTAGTTATTGTTGCCACTGTAATTCATCTACTAGATCATAATGAGCCAAGTGAACACGGTCACACATTTTTCCCAACTGACCTTAGTACATGTTGCGAGATGAGCCTTCAGTCCAGAAAAACTCGAGTAAATGGCTTCACAATGCTGAAACAAAGAATGTGCAAAGTCTTCATGTGTTCTCTATGTCTCTCTATCACCGTCTCTATCTCTCTAATTCATCCGGTCAGGCAGCATCTCTGGAGAAAAGAAATAAGCGACGCTTCCCTTTCCTCTGACTCTCAGTCTGAAGAAGGGTCTCGACCTGAAACGTCAACTATTCCTTGACCCACGCTGCTTGACCCACTGAGTTACTCCAGCCTTTGGCGTCAATCTTTGGTTCAATCTGACATCTGCAGTTCCTCCCTACACATACGCGCGCGCGCGCGCACACACACACACACACACACACACACACACACACACACACACACACACACACACACACACACACACACACACACACACACACACACACACACACACACACACACACACACACACACACACACACACACACACGTACGTACGTACGTGCAAAGTGACATTTATTTTCTTCAGACCCAACAGCGGTGAGTTGTGAAAAAAATTATGAGCAGTAAAAATGAGGATCAGAGAAGGAGATACTTTCCTTGCTGTCTGCTCTGAAGCTGGTTCCAATGATGAGCAAGGCAGCAAATTAACAGCAAACCAGTCTTAACATTCATAGTATTGTTTGCTTTTATGCATGTGTGTTATTATAAGTGCGTATATATATATATATAGTGTGCGCGTATGTGTGAGTATGTGTATATATACACCAGGCACGTGCCGTGAGTAATCAGCCAGGGTAGGCAGTGGCTTTTAAAAATCTTGAAAACCGCTCATGCGCAGATTATTCTCTCCCCGGTGAGCTGTCAGTCGGCTTTTTTAAAATCTTGTAACTGCGCATGCGCACATTGTTCCCTCCCCGGTGTACTGTCATTCGGCTATTTTTAAATCGTGGAAACCGCGCATGCGCAAATTGTTCTCTCGACTTTTATCATGTAATTTGTTTTCAATAGGTCCTATCTCTTAATAAAGTATTTAAAAAACATATAGCAGCAAAAAATGTACTTACCATATTATTTGTGCACAAAATCCATTCTTCTCTCTTTGTTTGCAGCAAAAATATCCATAAGGTTGCTTTGTGAAACTCTTCAGGTAATCACTATCCACCCTTGAAAATCCCGCTAAGAAACTTGCACTTGCGCAGTAGGCTGGTGCGCAACGCAGCACATGCACTGGTCCACAGTGTAAAGGCAGAGTTTCAGCAGCCTTTACGGACCGTTCTCACTGAAGCAGCGTCGATAGCACGTGAGGAGCACATACTTCCGCGTTTAAAACGTACTGCTGATGAAAGGCACGGGAGAATTATGCCATAATTCCCACGTGCCTTTATTATTTATGACCATTTTATGTACGTTTTATATATATTTTATATATATTATATTTATATATAAAATAATTACTATTTTATAATTTTAGTCAGGGTAGGCACTGCCCACCTTGCCTACCCTGACGGCACGTGCCTGATACAGTGTACCATGTTTCCATATTCTGTTGACCTGCTGCAAGTAAGGATTTCATTGTTCTACCTGGGACATGTGACAATAAAACCTGCCTTTTTGACACCAGGTGTGTCATTGATGTGCAAGATATGATTACAATAATTTGAGCACTTGCAGGGAAAAACACATTGGCCTGGATCATTTTTAATGTACTTCCTTCCAAATGAAAAGATTACATGTTCACCAAAAGTGGTGGAAGATTCCTGATACATTTTCATGGGAATATTCCGGTGAAAAGGAAATTGAGGGGAGAACCACTTGTTATAAATGGATTAAAACTGAAGCACGGTCAAGGGAAATCCTTCCAGAAAAGGGAGGAATCGAAGGTTTGAGAGTTTGTGGAAGATAAAAAGAGATGGTACGCAGGCACAGAATAGCATTTGTGACGTCAATTTTGATCATTTTGATATTGTGCAGGGTATGGAAACCTGTTGGGGTGGAAGATTGCAACCTTCACGTGGTCCGCCCTGTTTCGACTAAAGGGCCTGTCCTACCAGCATCCGACTCCATGCGATGAGCGCGATCAAACTAGAAGCGGGGGCCGCGCGGAGGTCGGGTGATCCCTGTACAGGGCCGGTCCCACCAGCATGCGCCTGCATGCGGCAAGCGCGACCAAACCGGCAGCGAGGGCCGCACGGAGGTCGGGTGAATGGCGCAACGCGGCGCAAAGTGAGGCGAACTTGGAGCGAAGTCTTAAAGGTAAGTTCGCCAGGACAGAGAGGGGCACACAGAGAGGGGCACAGAGGCACACACACAGAGGGCCATGGAGCCACACACAGAGAGGGTCACGGAGGCACCTACAGAGATGGTCACGGAGGCACGACGTCGAGACGGTGTGTAATGCGTCGAGGCGACTGCGAGCCGAAAAAACGGTGCCGCGCGGTAATTTTTGAACATGGTCAGTTTTTCGGAGCCCCGCACGATGTCGGGACGAACTCCGCACAATTCCGCATGGCTCCGGCGATCGAAGTGGGACCGGCCCCGCGATGCCAGACGGCTCAAGCGACCACATTAGGTCGCGCTCATCGCATAGAGTTGCATGCTGGTGGGACAGACCCTTAATGCAATCAACTCGACGTGCACAAACAGAAGATCAAATAGAACAAGTTGTCCTACACTTAAGGCCGTGCGCGCCACACGGAAGAAGAAGAAGAAGGAGGAGGAGGAGGAGGAGGAGGAGGAGGAGGAGGAGGAAACCTGTTGAGGAAGACACAAATATGGAGGCTTGAGAGATAGTCGGTGATTGGGAGAAGTTGGCACAAGTACTTAGGAATGGAAGAAGGGTTTGAATATCAGGCAGCGTTTCAGAAAGATGAGGGAGATTTTAGATTAGTTTAGTTTAGAGATATGAATAAATGAATGAGGTTATTGGCCAAGTATTCACATACAAGGAATTTGCCTTGGTGCTCCGCTCGCAAGTGACAACATGACATACAGTGGCAGTTAAGAATGACACATAAAACATTCAGCATTAATAATAAAACATTATCATTTAAACATGTGAATGAAATAAAATACCAGAGCAAAAGGAGGCTACAGATTTTTGGTTATTGAGTAGAGCTACTACTCGTGGAAAAAAGCTGTTTTTATGTCTGGCTGTGGCAGCTTTGACAGTCCGGAGTCGCCTTCCAGGGGGAAGTGATTCAAAGAGTTTGTGGCCAGGGTGAGAGGGGTCAGAGATGATCTTACCCGCTCGCTTCCGGCGACACAGAGCAGAAACAGGCCCTTCGGCCCACCGAGTCCTTGCCGACCAGTGATCCCCGCACACTAACACTATCCTACACACTAGAGATAATTTACAATGATATCATGCCAATTAACCTACAAACCTGTACTTCTTTGGAGTGTGTGAGGAAACTGGAGCACCTGGAGAAAACCCACGTAGGTCACGTGGAGAACGTACAAACTCCATGCAGACGGGGTCCGTGGTCAGGATCGAACCCGGGTCTGTGGCGCTGTAAAGGGCCTGTCTCATGTTCACGAGGTATTTCACGAATTCTCCCTTGATTCAAACTCGCAGAATGTTCGTAGCGAGTCTGTCGGAGTTCGTAGATATATCGTAGCGGCTCGTTATGCCATCCGTAGGTACTCGTGCCATCAGGTAAGTTGGAACGTTTTTTCCAGCCCGATAAAAAATGTCCACGAGTAAAAAAAATGGTCGGGATGAAAGAAATTGCAACATTTTACTCGTAAGGAGGGCATCGAAATAGTTGTGGGAATTCGTAGACATACTCGTAGGAGTTTGTAGGAGTTCGTGAACATAGTCGTGGAAGGTCGTAGGAGTTCGTAGATTACCACGATCTTGATTTTTTTTTTAGGCCCTTTAAACTCGGCAGAGGTTTTGAATTAAGTCGTGAAAGTAAGACAGGCCCTTTAGGCAGCAACTCTACCGCTGCGCCACAGCGCCGCCCAGGTGGAGATGGTGTGTAATATTTTAAGGAGAGGGTTCATAACAGTAGTTTTAAGAGTGGATGGTGAAAAACGTCAACAGAACCCAGTAGCGACGGAACTGAGATCGGAGGTCGGGTGGTTAATTTGCTGGAAATTGGGTCAAGGAAGATGTACCAAAGATAGAACGGGAGAGTCAGGAGGGAAATAAGATAACACAAAACGCCACGGATGTCGTGATGGAAATATCGAAAATAAAACCAGTGCAGCTTTAACTTACGTTATTTGGGCAGCAGATCTGACCATTTTCTTTGACTTCATTTTTCCAACTTTCCAGTTGCGTGGGGTTGAACGTTGGGAATCCAGGGCGGGTGTACTTAAGCTGCACCAAAAAAGAAAGAAGAGTTCACTAAGGTGGACACCAAACGCTGGAGTAACTCAGCGGGGCAGGCAGGCAGTGTCTCTGGAGAGAAGGAATGCGTGACCATTTGGACCGAGACCCTTCTTCAGACTGGATGAAGGGTCTCGACATGAAACATCATTCGTTCCTTCTCTCCAGAGATGGTGCCTGTCCCGCTGAGTTATGGACCAGTCCGGCATAGGCGAGTCTTTAGGCGACTGCCAGGGACTAGTTTTAATGGAATTCACCTGCGACACCTGCCGATAACCTACGACAATACTTACGACAGCAAAAATTGTCGCCACTATCGCCGAAAAATGTTCAACATGCCTAAAAAATCGCCTAAGTGGGACAGGCCCATTACTCCAGCGTTTTGTGTCTACCTTCGATTTAAACCAGCATCTGCAGTTCTTTCATACACATGAAGGTTTCACTAACTTATACAACAGGTTTCTCAGTCAAACAATATTCACTTCCATTCAACTACACAATGAATTACAATGCTTTGTAATTACAACTCTTGAGATTATGACTGCACAAGTCCTTTGAGGTGAATCTCATACCAATTGTTGCAATCACTTCCACCACCATTTTGTAATGCCACAATATCTTTTCACCAAATGTTTGATGATACTTTTCTCAATTGAGGGAAACCAAAATACACTGCTGGCCTTGCAGGATGGTTTATTCAGTTTAGAACACTACCATGTGTTCTCAGGTAGAGTGAAAAGATTTTCTGTGGCATGCGATCCAGTTCGCAGAAAGACTATACATGACTACAAGCAAGCCCTCCACTGTGTACAGATGCATGGGTAAGGGAATAAAGGGCCTGTCCCACTGTACGAGCTAATTCAAGAGCTCTGCCGACTTAAAAAAAAAATGTAACTCGTGGTAAGTACGTAGGATGTATGTAGCGGGTACGTCGGAGCTCGGGACGTCTCTTAGCGGCTCGTAAAGCTAACGGCAGGTACTCTGGAAACGTCGGTAAGCTCGTGAAGACTCGTGGACATTTTTCAACATGTTGAAAAATCTTCACGAGAGCCCCGAGTACCTGCGAGCGGCCATTACCGTAATTCTCCGAGTTCGAATCAGGGGAAACTCGGGACAACTCTTGAATTAGCTCGTACAGTGGGACAGCCCCATAACGCAAGATTAAGCCCAGTGTGCTGTTGGAGTAGAGGTTTAAAACAGGGGAGCGATTGTAATGAGTGATTGCAGATCCACTTCGGGGACCAACACGCAAAGAGTCGCCTGGCTTGGGCGCCATCTTGCCTTGTTCTAAAATAACTTCTTAGTTTTTAACCATGTTCGAGATTCCACCATCCAACATTGATTTTAAGGAACATGATGGTAATATCACCTGATCATTCACATTTATAGACCTTGTTTCTACTCTAGTGGCTTAATTGGAATTAAACTAATGGTTATGAGAAGGTCATCAACAAACGCAGTAATTGTAGCAAGAATCTAGATGTAAAGGACCTGTCCCACGATTCAAGTTTACCCAAGAGCTCTCCCCAGTTAAAAAAAAAAATCAAACTCGTGGTAAGTACGTAGAATGTACGTAGCGGGTACGTCGGAGCTCGTGGATGTCTCGTAGTGGCTCGTAACGCTAGCGGCAGGTACTCGGGAAATGCAGAAACTTGTTTTTCCAACAGTGTGAAAAATTTCCCAGAGTAAAAAAATACTCGTGAAGAACTACCACGAGTTTGATTTTTTTTAAACTCGGGAGAGCTCTTGGGTAAACTTGCATCATGGGACAGGGGATTTATTATGGTTTGGGATAGTGAACCAAGGGGAAACGGCTTTTACAGAAATGTTCCCAACACTTTGACAGAGAAATAACTCCCATCTTCGAAAGGAGATGAGGAGGAATTTCTTTAGTCAGAGGGCGGTGAATCTGTGGAATTCATTGCAACAGAAGGCTCTGGAGGCCAAGTCAATGGATATTTTTAAGGTGGACCTTGATAGGATCATGATTAGTACGAGTGTCAGGAGTTATGGGGAGAAGGCAGGAGAATGGGGTTGAGAGGGAGAGATAGATCAGCCATGATTGAATGGCGGAGTAGACTCGATGGGCCGAATGGCCTAATTCTGCTCCAAGAACTTCTGAACTGATGAACATTTTAAAATTGAAGTTGTATTAACAATTATTATGGCACCTTAATTGAAATATGTAGGCTCTTACTCTCTTGATGTCTGGGACCAGGTCATCTTTATTTCTTCTTCTAGTCCAAAGTTTTGACAGCTCATCCTCGGCAATTTCCTGGAGATGGAAGACAGCCACTTGTGCAGACCTTCGGCGAATACGCCCACTCGGAGTCTTCTCAAATGAATTCTCCAACTCTTCATCAACCGATTTGTGATCAGAATCATCAGTTACCTGAACGATATTTCAATCTATCATCAATGTCATCGCTACAAAAACACACACTATCCATTTCTCCCCTATTTACTAAGATAGACACAAAAAGCTGGAGTAACTCAGCGGGACGGGCAGCATCTCTGGAGAGAAGGAATGGGTGATGTTTCGGGTCGAGACCCTTCTTCAGACTGGTTATGGATAAGGGAAAGGAGAGATATGGATGGAGTTACTCCAGCTTTTTGTGTCTATCTTCGGTTTAAACCAGCACCTGCAGTTCCTGCTTGCACATCTCTCCGGTCACTAAATTGATACATCACAACGAATAGCTCATTGATACATGATTCATACTTCACTTAGAGTGGCACATTGGCGTAGCTGTGGTGCTGCTGTCTCACCACGCCCGAGATCCAGGTTACAATCCTGATCTTGGATGATGGAGTTTCCACGTTCTCCATGTGACTACGTGGCTTTCCTCTGTTGGCCTCTGTAAATTGCCCCCCCCCCCCCCCCCCGAGTTCGTAAGGAGTGTATGAGAAAGTGATATAACATAGAACTAGTGTGAATGGGGTGGTAATTGGTTGGCATGGACTCAGTGGGCCGAAGGGCCTGTTTCCATGCTGAATCTCTAAATGAAACGTTGCCTATTTCCTTCGCTCATTGATGCTGCCGCACCCGCTGAGTTTCGCCAGCATTTTTGTCTACCTTCGATATTCCAGCATCTGCAGGTCCTTCTTCAACAAATAGTTCCTATAGATGTGATTCTTCTCTGAGATGAGAACAAACTGCATATTACAATAACATAAATGTAAGCTTATTTCCTCATCTTATTTGCTCTTAATGTTTAACATCAGGTTTAAAGTTGGGGAAATAATTAATAAAGAATGTTTCATGAAGTGAAATCATTTTAAACTGGCAATGATGTACAAAACCAGGAACTGCAGATGTTGGAATCATAAGCAAAACGCAAAGTGCTGGAAGAACTCAGCAGGTCAGGCAGCATCTGTGGGGAAAATGGACAGGAAACATTTCAGCTCAGGGCCCTACTTCAAGCCAAATTGTAAATTAATCCGCAAGTTGTACTTGTTAATTCACAGATTGGTTTATTATTAATTATAATCCCTCAATCAAGTGTGTTTAGGCATTTTTGGAGAATAGAACAACGATTTAGCACGATTCGCTAGTAATTGATAAGGAACTGGTGCTATTCCAAACAAAGTCAGAATGAAAGATGATAAAACTCTGATCAACACTGCCAATGTTGTTTGCATTCTGTGTTTAATTTCTTCAGTTGGCCCTGTACCTACAAATATCTGACCTGGGAAAACTAGTACACCAATTCAATGTGGCAGAAACATGTTTACTAAGATTGTGTTGTAAGATTAATGTTTCTGCTGCATAAACTTTGCAGACTGTAAGATATCCTTGATAATTCCCATGGAAACATCCTTTCTTTAATAATAGCAGTCTTTCTTCCCAAGTAAAGGTCAAGTCCTAATTAAAAAAATGTTTCAGAGTTTCAGCACGGAAACAGGCCTTTCAGACCACCGAGTCCGCACTGACCAGCGATCCCCGCACACTGACACTATCCTACACACACTAGGGGCAATTTACACTTATACCAAGCCAATTAACCTACAAACCTGTACGTCTTTGGAGTGTGGGAGGAAACCGAAGATCTCGGAGAAAACCCACGAAGGTCACAGGGAGAACGAACAAACTCCGTACAGACAGCTCCCGTGGTCGGGATCGAACCCGGGTATCTGGCGCGGAGGCAGCAACTCTACCGCTGCGCCACCATGCGGCCCCAAAACCTCATCTGAGGCCTAACTGGGAGGGAGGGCTGCACTTTGAGTTGCATTCTCTGTGAAGATGTTAAACCCAGGGCTTGGAATTAATGTCTGGCACCATTCCTAGGATGGTTTACAGAGCCTTTATTAGATAGCATTTCGCCCATAGAACCAAAACAAAGTATTAAGTTTTAGCTCATTTGTTCTGGCCTTTTCCTACTTCTGGTTCCTGCATTCCCCCACCCCCGCCCTCTATTTTCACTCTGAAGAAGGGTTTCGACCTGAAGTGTCACCCGTCCTTTATCTCCAGGGATGTTGCCTGACCTGCTGAGTTACTCCAGCACGTTGTGTCTATCTTTGGTTTAAACCAACATTTGCAGTTCCTTCCTACACATGCTAAGTTATGAATTCCACTCCTCCACATGGTATTACATGTATTGATTAGGAATGTTCCCTGTATTTCAGCACTCCAATAGTAGTCAATTGGATATCTTGTAGGTGGTGCAAAAGAAAGTTCTCTTGATTCCTCCCTGTAACGAGGATTTAATGACAAACCAGCTCATCCCCAATGAAGTTTGCAAACAACATTGGTTAGACCCTTACTGGAACACGCTTCGTGGGCCTGGGACCCGTACAAAACTGGTCATAGCAACAAGCTAGAAGGGCTACAGAGGAAAGCAGCATGCTTTTGCATCGGAAGCTACAATAGAGGTAGCAGTGTCACCCAGATGCTGTCCGACCTGGAGTGGGAAACGCTGGAAACAAGAAGGGCAAGGAACAGACCAGCCATGTTGTACAAGATTCAAAAGGGGATCGTGGGCATAACTGCAGATAGATACATAACATACTCAACAGAAAGGAGAACAAGAAAGAGAAATGATATGTAAATAGAAATCCCATTCGCCAGGACAGTTATTTATAAGAACTCATAGAAACATAGAAATTAGGTGCAGGAGTAGGCCATTCGGCCCTTCGAGCCTGCACCGCCATTCAATATGATCATGGCTGATCATCCAACTCAGTATCCCGTACCTGCCTTCTCTCCATACCCTCTGATCCCCTTAGCCACAAGGGCCACATCTAACTCCCTCTTAAATATAGCCAATGAACTGGCCTCAGCTACCCTCTGTGGCAGAGAGTTCCAGAGACCCACCACTCTCTGTGTGAAAAAAGTCCTTCTCATCTTGGTCCTAAAGGATTTCCCCCTTATCCTTAAGCTGTGACCCCTTGTCCTGGACCTCCCCAACATCGGGAACAATCTTCCTGCATCTAGCCTGTCCAACCCCTTAAGAATTTTGTAAGTTTCTATAAGATCCCCTCTCAATCTCCTAAATTCTAGAGAGTATAAACCAAGTCTATGCAGTCTTTGTTCATAAGACAGTATTGACATCCCAGGTTTTGTAAGAACCTTAAGGGAATGGAACAAACTAGACAACAATATAGTCAAATCACCTTCAATAGACAGTTTTAAGGGGACACTAACAGCCGTTAGTACGCACAACACATCCAAGTATTGCTGTGAGGACATCAAATTCAGATGATTCACAAGAACAGCAACAGATATATAGCTCTATGTAGTGACGTCATGTGATGATACACATTGTTACAGTGCACCAGCCCCTCTAACTTGACACGGATGGTTATTAGTCATGCTTAGCTCGTGGATAATGTAAGTGAATGCATTGGAACATCTATTTGGACACACTGGGACGTGCAGGTGCTGGAACCTTGAGCGAAACACAAAGTGCTGGAGGAACTCAGTGGGTCAGGCTGCAGCTTTGGAGGGAATGGACAGGCGACGTTTTGGGATAAGCTTTTCCCATTGAGGGTAGGGAAGATTCAAACAAGAGGGCATGACATGAGAATTAAGGGACAGAAGTTTAGGGTTAACATGAGGGGGAACTTCTTTACTCAGAGAGTGGTGGCTGTGTGGAATGATCTTCCAGCAGAAGTGGTGGAGGCAGGATCGATTTTAACATTTAAAAGTAAAGTGGATAGGTATATGGACGGGAAGGGAATGGAGGGGTATGGTCTGAGTGCAAGTAGATGGGACTAGGGGAAAATAAATGGTCGGCACGGACTGGAAGGCCTGTTTCCGTGCTGTAATTGTTATATGGTTATATAGTTATATGGGGTTGATGTTCCGAACCTTCTTCAGAATCTCCCCTGGAGTGAGATTGAGTGAGACACAAGAAACTGCAGATGCTGAAATCTTAAGCAAAGAATAAGCGCTGGAGGAACTCATCGGGACAGTTTGCATATTTGGAAGCAATGGACGGGTAGCATTTTGGGTCAGGACCCTTCTTCAGATTGAGTCCCAGAACATTTATTTTGTTTGGACTTTGAGTTCAGTTATTTTATTACAAATACAACTGTGGGAATCTTGATGGAAAAAAAATGATGATAAATGTAACTTAATTTTTAACTGCTATGCATACTGACACTTTTTTTTTTAAACAAGAAAACACTGCTTGTATTTATGATGGGGGGGGGGAGGAGAAGGATGGTTACTTAAAGAAACATATGAACTCTGTGAAATATATTCCCTGATCATTGCCTGAAAATAGCATGAGGGAGTAGCAGAGTCATGGAGTATGGAAATAGTCCATCAGCCCAACGTGTCCATGCCAACATTCTTCTTCTTGCGTGTGGCGTGCACAGCCTAAAGTTGTAGGACAACTTGTTCCATTTGATCTTATTTGATTGTGCACTCCGGGTTGGTTGCATTCATCGAAACAGGGCGGACCACGTGAAGGTTGCAATCTCCCACCCCCAAGCCAACCAAGATGCCCCACCTGAGCCAGTCCCACTCGCATGCCCCTCTAAACCTTACCTATCCATGCAATGCCCATTCCTTCTCCCCAGAGATGCTGCCTGTCCCGCTGAGTTACTCCAGCATTTTGTCTCCATCTTCGATTTAAACCAGCATCTACAGTTCTTTCCCACACATGTAATGTTCAAGTTGCTTCTGAATATTGTTATTGTGCCGGCCTCAACTACCTCCTCTGGCAGCTCGATCCATATACACACGTCCCTCGGTGTGGCAAAAGCTGCCCCTCCGGTTCCTATTAAATCTTTCCCCTTTCATCTTAAACCTAAGTCCTCTGGTGTAGGAAGGAACGGCAGATGCCGGTTTCAACCGAAGATAGACACAAAATGCTGGAGGAACTCAACGGGACAGGCAGCATCTCTGGAGGGAAGGAATGGGTGACGTTTTGGGTCGAGACACTCCTTCAGACTTCCTTCTCTCCAGAGATGCTGCCTGGCCCGCTGAGTTCCTCCAGGATTTTGTGTCTATCTAAGTCCTCTGGTTCTTGATTCCAATCCTCTGGATAAACGACACTGTACATTCACCCTTCATCAGTCCCCTCATGATTTTCTAGACTTCTATGAAGGTCAACCCTTAGGGCCTGTCCCACTTTCACAAGACCTTTTTTACTCGTGGACATTTTTCATCATGTTGAAAAAACGCCCCGACCTACTTGATGCCACGAGTACCTACGACTAGCATCACAACCTCCTACGACCTACCTACGACCTTGTGACGACCATGCTGCGAGTATGAGTCAAGGGCAAACTCGGCAGAGGTCGGGAATTAGGTCGTGAAAGTGGGACAGGCCCTTTAGCCGTCTGCGCTCCAAGGAATAAAGTCCTAGCCTGCCTAGTCCCTATGAACAATTATCCACTATATAAATACAAGAACTCTTACCTCTGTATGTTCACATTTCACATGATTGTCATGTCCAGCCTTTGATTTGTATTCTTTCTCACAATGGTCACAAATGAAAACAGCTTTTTCAATATCTTCCGGTTCCTTTCCACATCTTTTTAGGTGATATTGGTAGCCCATCAGGCTGGTAAATGCTGTCATGCATCCCTAGGAAGAAAATAATTGCAAAGGCAGTGCCACAAATTCAGAGACAGGCCCACATAGTATGTTTCCAGATTACTGTTACAGTTTTTAATTTCATAATTGCTTCCAATCAGAAACTATGAAACATATATATAACTTAATACTATAAATGATACCAATGTAATTTTCGGGCGGCACAGTGGTGCAACGGTAGAGTTGCTGCCTTACAGCGCCAGAGGATTCGATCCTGACCGCGGGTGCTGTCTGTATGGAGTTTGTATGTTCTCCTCCTGACCCGCGTGGGTTTTCTACGGGTGCTACGGTTTCCTCCCACACTCCAAAGACATGCAGGTTTGTAGGTGAATTTTGCTTCGTTAAAAATTATAAATTACCCCTCTGGTGTAGGATAGTGTTAGTGTAAGGGGCGATCTCCAGTCAAGAGTGGACTCGGTGGGTGGAAGGGCCTGTTTCCGCGCTGTATTTCTGAAGACTAAACAATGCCTCTGCTATTGAGGGGTTTGTGATTGTTGCCATGTGGTTCCAGCAAGCAAGAACAACTATTCCCACTATTAACTCCCAATAACTATTCAAAAACAAAACATTTTGCGAACATTAACCTTCCATTTTTTTTACAATTTAGAACAAATTTCACCTCATTGGGGCATTTCAGTTTTCCCATTTGTTTAAGAACACTTCGGAGCCGGTCACGTTCCTGCTGTTCATCCAGTAACGTCTCTGTGTTCATCACAGGCTGAAAGATAGGCCATGAGAAGTCTTGCTTTAATATAAGTTCAAAATTTCTTGTTTCCTTTTTATTATTTCATCCATTGTGTACTGTGTTTACGTTCATATAAGACGTAGGAGCAGATGTAGGCCATTTGGCGCATCGAGTCTACTCTGCCATTCAGTCATAGCTGATCTATCTTTCCCTCTCAACCCCATTCTCCTGCCTTCTCCCCATAACCCCTGACACCCGTACTAATCAAGAGCCTGTGAGTTGCCACCTTAAAAATACCCATTGACTTAGTCTCCACAGCCGTCTATGGCAACAAATTTCGAGATTCACCACCCTCTAATGAAATTCCTCCTCATCTGCCTTCGAAAGGTACGCCCTTATACTATGTGGCTATGACCCCTGGTCTTAGACTCTCCCACAAGTGGAAACATCCTCTCCACGTCCACTAGTGGCAGAGTCTTTCACTATTCAGTAAAGGGCCTGTCCTACAAGCATGCAACTCTATGTGATTAGCGCAACCTAACGTGGGCGCTTGAGCTGTCCGGCGTCGCGGGGCCGGTCCCATTTCGATCGCCGGAGCCGTGCGGAATTGTGCGGAGTTCGTCCCGAGTTCGTCCCGACACCGCGCGGGGCTCCGAAAAACTGCCTATGTCCAAAAATTCCGTGCGGCAACGGCTTGTCGGCTCGCAGTTGCCTCAACGCATTACACACCGCCCCGACATCGTGCCTCCGTGAACCTATCTGTAGGTGCCTCCGTGACCTTCTATGTATGTGGCTCTGTGGCCCTCTGTGTGTGTGTGCCTCTGTGCCCCTCTCTGTGTGCCCCTCTCTGTCCTGGCGAACTTACCTTAGACTGCGCTCCAAGTTCGCCTCACTTTGCGCCACGTTGCGCCACTCACCCGACCTCCGCGCGGCCCCTACTGCCGGTTTGGTTGCGCTTATCGCAAGCAGGCGCATGCTGGTGGGAACGGCCCTGTACAGGGGATCACCTGAACTCCGCGCGACCCCCGCTTCTAGTTTGATCGCGCTCATCGCATAGAGTTGCATGCTGGTGGAACAGGCCCTTAACTTTGTCAGGCCCTTTATGTAGGGACTCTTTGCATACCTCGGGCATGCAAAACAAATGATCTCACTGTGACTTGTCACAAGTGACATTAAAGTATCATTCATTCATTCATTCAAATACCAGGAGCTACTTTATATAATCTGTGTATGGTCCCATCAAGGAACCATGCCTGTTGCAATTTGGAGTAGGGCCCGAATATCTTGTCCTCTTCCAGCAGGTAAGATTTATCAAAGAGAGCTGAAATTTACCAAATCAACTTGGGACGGGTGTACAGCTCCACCACTGATTTTCCGGCACCCTTCATCCCAGAGGCTTTCCGGATGATTCGTGTTGCCGGACCAACAGATGTCCTGGCCTCCGAGAGGAGTCCACCGGTACCGGAATGTTCCGCCTAGGCCACCCAGGGGCCGAGACACCGGCCCGCAGGGGGCACATTCCACCGCCGATCGGCCCCCTCACCCGGCCTAGGGGACACATTTGCGGGGGGGGGGGGGGGGGGAGTTCTGGGGGTAGATATGAAGTGCGTTCTCATGATTTTGTCCGGATAAAGGAAGTACCGGACCACGAGTTGCCGGAAAACCGGTGGTGGACCTGTACTAATTAGCATAAAGAGAAAGTAGATGTCATGGACTTACTTTGTTGTTGTGCTCTGCCGTCATGTGATACTTCAGACCAGCTTTAGATTTAAACTGCTTGCCGCAATGTTGGCATTTCAATGCATCCTGCAACTGCAAGCAATAAACCGTTTACCCAACTAGTAGCCGTACGTCATATCCTCGTATCACAACCGTTGCAAGTCATCTCAAAGAATTAACTCTAGTTCTGCAAGAACATCTCTTTAAAATAAATAACTTTACCAGCTGCAGGTTCGATGACAACATTTAAAAGACATTAGGACAGGTTCATGGATGGGAAATATTTAGAGGACAGGTAAATGGGACCTGGGCGCCTGAGTTAGCATGGATGAGTTGGGCCGAAGGGCCTGTGTCTGTGCTTATACAATTCTCTGACGCTGCCACAGACCTTGGAAACAAATAGGCAACGGATTGACATTATACAATAAACTTTCCCTTTTAACAAAAAATATAACTTCGAAAATCCTCAAAGGGTTAAGCAACACTACAACAGTGAGCAATATTTCCACATGATCGGTTTCCAGCTCACTTTTCACTCAGAGGGTCAGGTTGTGGGATCATGAGATGAAGACTGCACTGTGACGCAGTGGTAGAGTTGCTTCCTTACAGCGTCAGAGACCCGGGTTCGATCCTGACTACGGGTGCTGTCTGTACGGAGTTTGTACGTTCTCCCCGTGACCGCATGGGTTTTCTACGGTTGCTCCAGTTTCATCCCACATTCTAAAGAGGTACAGGTTTATTGGTTAATTAGCTTGATATTATTGTAAATTGTCCCCAGTGTGTGATAGTGATAGTGTACGGGGTGATCGCTGGTCGGCGCAGACTCGGTGGGCCGAAGGGCCTGTTTACGCTCTGTATCTCTAACTAAACAAAGGTTTGTAGGTTAATTGGCTTCTGTTAATTGTAAATTGTCCCTGGTGTGTAGAATAGTGCTAGTGTGCTATTGCATACTGTTCGCGAACTTGGTGGGCCGAAGAGCCTGTTTCCATGCTGTGTCTCTAAAGTCTAAAGTGAAGTCCAAAGATGGGTGATTATTGTCCCCACTGGTTAGCTGGTAAAAAAAATAGAGGAAATTAAAAAAAAGAAATGGAAGTGGTAAATAAAAAGACAACAAATCATTTACTTGTGCAAGTGAGTCACTGCCTTGTTTGTCTTTTTAAAAGCCCTGTCCCACGGTACGAGTTCATTCCAAGAGCTCTCTCTCTCCCGAGTTTGCCCTGATTCGAACTCGGAGATTTACGGTAATGGCCGCTCGTCGGTACTCGGGGCTCTCGTGGACATTTTTCAACGTGTTGAAAAATCTCCACGAGTCTCCCCGCGCTTACCTGCCGTTAGCGAGTCTTCCCGAGTACCTGCCGTTAGCGTTACGAGCCGCTAAGAGACGTCCCAGAGCTCCGACGTACCCGCTACGTTCATTCTCCGTGCTTACCACGAGTTCGACTTTTTTTTAAACTCGGGAGAGCCCTTGGAATGAACTAGTACAGTGGGACAGGGCTATAATAAGAATGACCAAAACTGAAAACAGTTCCTAGCTTTTGAAGTCTGCAAGATGTCGCGAGAATTTGGTCCCCTATTTAAGGTTCTGTTTAGTTTATTGTCACGTGTACCGAGTTACAGCGAAAAGCTTTTGGTGCGCGTTAACCAGTCAACGAAAAGTCAATAGTTAATCACAATCGAGCCATTTACAGTGTATAGAAACATGAAAAGGGAATACTGTTTAGTGCAAGGTAAAGCCGATCAAACATAGTCCGAGGATATCATAGTTAGAAAGTAAGAAATGTTGGGGTATGAGTAGATTTAAGGGCCTGTCCCACTTTCCCGAGCTGCCCACGAACTCTCCTTGGAGTCCGTAGATATGTCGTAGCGGCTCGCTATGCCAGCCGTAGGTACTCGGGGCATCAGGTAAGTCGGGACGTTTTTTCCGACATGACGAAAAATGTCCACGAGTAAACAGACAGTCGGGAGGAGAAAAATGTCAACATTTAATGCCCAGAGTACCTACGGCTGACATAACGAGCCGCTACGATATATCTACGGACTCCGGCGGACCCGTTACGAACATTCTCCGAGTTTGAATCAAGGGGAGAATTCGTGTGCAGCTCGGGAAAGTGGGACAGGCCCCTTTAAGAGCGTGGAGCGATTGCAATATGTGTTTGTAGTTCTGCTTCTGTGGCGTGCACGCGGGGTTGGCCGCCATCTTGGAATGCAAACCTATTCCCAGATACGGATCCCAAGTTCCCTTCCGGGAGACTACGGATACAAATCCTTGTAGTTGCGGGAAACTATCAGGAATGCAGTGTTCATTTCCTGGTGCAGAAACACATTCTAATCTAGACAAGACAAGGGCCACTTCAGTTCAAAGAGGTTCAACTAATTACAGTACTGTCAAATGTAGCCCATTAGGCTGGTAAATATAGTTTAATGAAAACCTTTAATTACGGGTCGTGAGTTATCCAAGTGATTGGGATACTAATCCATCAAGTTAATTGAAAAAAAACCCTGGAGTCTGCCTTGGGTTAATTCGGCCCGAGATTGCTCCAGGAACTGCTCACTGACTTTATGCTATCCTGCTACATGTTTCCTTGCAGTATTGGCATGCACGGTGGCAAGGGCATGGTAGAGTTGCTGCCTCATGGCACCAGGGACCCTGGTTCGATCCTGACCACGGGTGCTGTCTGTATGGAGTTTGTACGTTCTCCCCATGACCAGCCTGGGCTTTCCCCGGGCGCTCTGGTTTCCTCCCTCATTCCAAAGACATGTAGGTTTGTAGGCTAATTGGCTTGGTATAATTATAAATTATCCCGAGTGTGTAGGATACAGTAAAGGGCCTGTCCCACTTGGGCGTAATTTGCGCGTAATTTACGCGACATCATTTACGCGTAAATGGAACTCATTTTTGTGTTCGTTGGAAGAATTAAGCCTTGCATACCTCCTTGCAAATTTCCAGGTGCTTCTTCAAACCTGCGACAGTCTTTCGGTGCACAGTCACACAGTTAGGACAGATGATTTCTCCTTTCTCTGTAATCTCCTGGTGCCACTTTTCCTCCTGGCTACCTGTTAGCAGCAGCGTGAGCACAACATTAACAGCAACACGAGCGATCTGTGTCCATCACATTAAGCGCATATCAAGTGTTTCATTTTATATTACATAGCCTTGCTTGTTAATTACATATTGAATCCAGCTCATCAAAATACTTAGACACGAGTAGCGAGACACGACGTTTCAGAAACATTTACAACATTTAAGATAGGACAGGTTTGGAGGGATATGGGCCAAACACAGGCAGGTGGGACTAGTCTAGATGGGACATGCTTCTTGATTAGTACGGGTGTCAGAGTCAGGGGTTACGGGGAGAAGGCAGGAGAATGGGTTTGAGAGGGAAAGATAGATCAGCCATGATTGAATGGCCGAGTAGACTTGATGGGCCGAATGGCCAGATTTTGCTCCTATCACTTATGACCTTATGTCGGCCGGTGTGGGCAAGTTGGGCCATAGGGCATGTTTCAACACTGTACGACTCCATGTCGGGCGATTTCGTCGCTAAAGAGAAATCGCTCCGACATTTCATTCATAAAGGTATTTTTAAACTACGCTAGATTATTTATTAACTAGAGTAGTTTAAAAATCATCTTCTAAAGCTGTGAACGGTGACAGCGGAAAGGACCTAAGGTAGGCGATAAAAGAAGCTACACAGTTTATTTTTACATAAAAACTTGGTTTTTAGGAAGGCTTTAATCACATTTTCATGTTGCGAAAAGGGGACAAAAAAAAAAGTATGAACCGGCTGTATTTTTCATACCGACTTCACCGCAAACCGCAACGTTCTAATCTACCGCATTCCACTAAAACCAACCCGCCAGTTGATTTAAATGACCATTAATTTACAGGCATTAAACACTAAATTCCTTCCATTTGGCCTAGAAATTCATGAAAATGAGATTTTAAAATGATGTTATATTGTGGATTATTGTGTGAATGTTATTTGGACACTTAGGCAATTTAAAAAAAGTTTATCTTTTCTTAAGAAATGGATAGATGTTTTGATCTACTCATTGAATTTTGTAATTAGCTACAATTAAATAACTAACTAATTATATGCTTTAATTTCAGGTCATCCAAGTAAGATTGTTTCATATTTGTTTCAGAATGCTTCAATCTATAATAACTGAAAATTTCATTGAGTTCTCTTAATTTTTAAGAAAGTTATGGGCTTTTAACTGTTCTAGATCACAGCTTTTGAGTTAAGTCAATTGAAAGGCAATGGGGAACAAGATGCTAATTTCCGAGTTTGAAAATGGTCATAACTTTCTTAATACTGAAGATATGAAAGTGAATTAGGTGTCAAATTAAACTTCTTTTTATGCTTTATCAGATGGGATAAATTGCAGACTTGATTTTTAAAATCTCAAAATTTTGTAACATTGCTATACTGGGCCTGTCTCACTTAGGTTACTCTTTAGGCAACTGCCAGGGACTAGTTTAATGGAATTCATCAACGTCAACTTATGACAGAAAAAATTGTCCCCGCTGTCGCCCAAAAATTTTCAACATGTTGAAAATTTTGCGGCAGTCACCTATTGTTGCCCAAAAAATCGCCTAAGTGCAACAGGCCCATAAGACTCCATAAAAAGGAACTGCATATTCTGGTTTATACCAAAGATAGACTCAAAATGCTGGAGTAACTCAGCGGGTCAGGCAGCATCTCGGGGGAACATGGATGGGCACCATTTTGGATCGGGACCCTACTTCAGACAAAATACTTATATTGTATCGCAAGGAACTGCAGATGCTGGTTTATACTGAAGATAGACTCAAAGTGCTGGAGTAATTCAGCGGGTCAGGCGGCATCTCTGGAGAAAAGGATGAGCAAAGTTTCGGATCGGGATCCTTCTTTAGACTGAAAGTAGGAATGTATTTAGAACAAATAGTTGCATCCTTGGGATGAATTCACTAATTATTCATTAATCCAGCAAAGGGTACTTTAGATGTTGACACGGTGGTGGGGTGGTGAGTAGTCGTCCAGCGAGTCGTACCTTTTTCTGGTCACCGCTGGATTTTTAACATTGTGAACAATTTTGGTGACCTAGTGCGACTATGACGGATAAAAGAGATTGCGTAAGTGGGACAGGCCCTTTCTATCCCAGCATGTTAAGTGGAAAGAGTCCGGAGAGAATTTACAAGGATGTTGCTGGACTTAAGGGGCTGAGAGGTTGGGCAGTCTAGAGCTATAGTCCTCGGTGATCTTATGGATATGCACAGAAACATGACGGGGATAGGTAGGGTGGATTCACAGTCTTTTACCCAGACTAGGGGAATCAAGAACTAACGGACATAAGTTGAAGGTACACAAAATGCTGGAGAAACTCTGCGGGTGCAGCAGCACCTATGGAGCGAAGGAGACCCTTCTTCAGGCTGATGGGGGGTGGGGGGAGGCGGGGGGGGGGGGAAGAAAGGAAAAAGGAGGAGGAGGAGCCCGAGAGCTGAGGGAGAGGTAGGAAGGGGAGGAGTCAACAAGGGTTAGCAGAATTGAGAGAATTCGATGTTCATGCCAAGAGGATGCAGACTCCCCAAGCGGAATATGAGGCGCTGTTCCTCCAACTTGACATAAGTTGAAGGTGAGGGGGGAAAGATTGAATAGGAGCCCGAGGGTCAACATTTTCACACAGAAGTTGGTGGGTAAATGGAACGCAGGTAGTTGAGGCAGGTACTATATCACCATTTACAGGATATTTGGACAGGTACAGAGATAGAAAAAGTTCGGAGGGCTATGGACCAAATGGTACTAGCAGAGATGGGTCAGCATGGGCAAGTTGGGCCGAAGGGCCTGTTGTGGTACTGTCCAACTCTATGACTCCATCAAACATTTTCACCACAATCACTATTATCTATCTCTGCTTTTGAATTGTTTAAAGCTGGTTATTTAACTGACTTTTGTGGATGTTAGCATTGCACATCACAAGTTAAAACAACTGCACACAGCTGTCAGATTCAGCAAAAGAACAATGCATAAGACCAGAGCATTGGGAGCTAATGGGATTTTAAACCCAAACAATGGCAGTAAACAACTTGAAAATCCAGGCTTTAAAATTCATTAGCTCCCGCTATCCTAGTGAACAAACCACTAGACGTAAGCGGTATCATTCTTCAAATATATGAATATCATTCTGATGATGTGATTTTAAGCTGATGTCTATGTGAGGTAGCGATTGAAGCACATGATATTTATTTTTTAATCAAAAATTGTCAGCATGCTGCTATCTTTGCCTGCAGTAAAACAATCTAATAAAGATATACAATAACTTTCATGTGTGTTTTTTTTTATAGAGACATCGCATTTCATCATTTCGTATTGTAGTCAGATATTAGATTATGAAATAGAATCATTATTCGCTGGAAACAATCAGTGGATATTATAAAACTGCATAAACAATTCTAGAGGGAAACATGGAAATGCAGAATGCTGGTTTGTAAAAATAACACAAAATGCTGGAGTAACTCAGTTGGCCAGGCCAAAGAAGATCAGCCATGATCACATCGAATGGCGGTGGTGGCTCGAAGGGCTGAATGGCCTACTCCTGCACCTATTGTCCATTGTCAACCTGTTTTCTGAAAAAGGAATCGACAGGAAAAGCTGGAGGAACTCAACGTGACTCTGGTGAGACCACATCTGGAGTATTGTGTACAATTTTGGTCTCCTAATTTGAGGAAGGACATCCTTGTGATTGACGCCGTGCAGCGAGGGTTCACGAGATTGATCCCTGGGATGGCGGGACTGTCATATGAGGAAAGATTGAAAAGACTAGGCTTGTATTCACTGGAGTTTAGAAGGATGAGGGGGGGTCTTATAGAAACATATAAAATGATAAAAGGGACTGGACAAGCTAGATGCAGATAAAACGTTCCCAATGTTGGGCGAGTCCAAAACCAGGGGCCACAGTTTTAGAATAAAGGGGAGGCCATTTAAGACTGAGGCGAGCAAAACCTTTTTCACCCAGAGAGTTTTGAATTTGTGGAATTCCCTGCACAGAGGGCAGTGGAGGCAAAATCACTGGATGGATTTAAGAGAGAGTTAGATAGAGCTCTAGGGGCTAGTGGAGTCAAGGGATATGGGGAAAAGGCAGGTTATTGATTGGGGACAATCAGCCATGATCACAATGAATGGCAGTACTAGCTCGAAGGGCCGAATGGCCTCCTCCTGCACCTATTTTCTATGTTTCTATGTTTCTATGGGACAGGCAGCATCTCTGGAGAGAAGGAATGGGTGACGTTTTGGGTCGAGACCCTTCTCCAGATTGAACAAGGGACCCAACCCAAATTGTTGCCTATCCATGCCCTTCAGAGATGCTGTCTGAACCACTGAGTTAGGTCATAAGTGATGTGAGCAGTATTAGGCCATTCGGCCCATCAAGTCTACTTTGCTATTCAATCATGGCTGATCTATCTCTCCCTCCAAACCCCATGCTCCTGCCTTCTCCCCGTAACCCCTGACACCCCCTAAGTTAGTCCAGCACGTTGTGTTAACAATTCTACACTTCAGTTTAGCAAAGTGCCTCAGCATTTTCAGCATGGCTAATCAATAAGTCTTTGAAATATCCTTACCTGGTAAATGCGCGACAGGCTCTTTTTTCACGTGGACCCCCACAGGTTTCTGGTGCACATCTTCAGAGCTCTTATTTTTCTTCTTGCCTTTTCCCCTTCTCTTGTCATCTGATTTTGACAGGCCTTTAATTAAATGAAGTGATAAATCCACAGAGTTCAATGAAACACCTTCAGAAAAGCATGGCCTTCATCCAACACTATACTTAATTACAGCCTCTGCTATTTCTCAGGGTGTTTTTTTTTTAACTCTAGATTTTCCACTCAAAACTATAGGCATTTTATTAAACCTATTTGGAATGCATTTTCCAGAGTCCTGTGCTGATATGAAAGTAAAGGGCCTGTCCCACCTACGGTTTTCGGCACCCGTCAATGGTCGTTACAGGTCGCCAAAAATTTTCAACATGTTCAAAATCCAGCGGCGACCAGAACAAGGTACGACTCTTTGGGCGACTACTCATGATCATACAGGCTTCACCCCGCGACATGTCGCCAGGGTGTCGCCTGTATGGCCGTGAGTCGTCCCCTCAGTCGCCCACAGAGTCGTAGCGTCTTTCTGGTCACCGCTGGATTTTCAACGCGTTGAAAGTTTCGGCGACTTATGACGTGTGCCAGCAGTTGCCGAAAAAGTCACATATGTGGGACAGGCCCATTAAACAGTTTATTTCACTTGAACACTTAAACATTTCAATTTACGGTTGATTACCTACATACCTGCTGAAGAAGGGTCTCGACCCGAAACGTCGCCTATCTCCTTCGCTCCTTAGATGCTGCTGCACCCGCTGAGTTTCTCCAGCTTTTTGTGTAACCCTAACTACCTACCTACGTATGTGCGGGGGAATATTAACAATGCTGAACTCTCCCTGCCAGTAGGTTTGCCATGTTACATAGGAACGGAGGCATGAAGGGTTCATACATTGTCAAATGCTCCAGCACACAGCTTTAAGGTGAGGGAGGCAAGAGAGGATGGTGGACAAAAGTGCTGGAGAAACTCAGCGGGTGCGGCAGCATCTATGGAGCGAAGGAAATAGGCGACGTTTCAGGCCGAATAGGAACCATTTCAGGAAATAGGCAACGTTTCGGGCCGAAACCCGAAAGACTTTCGGCCCGAAACGTTGCCTATTTCCTTCGCTCCACAGATGCTGCCGCACCCGCTGAGTTTCTCCAGCAATTTTTGTCTACCTACGATTTTTCCAGCATCTGCAGTTCCTTCTCGAACAAGGTTTAAAGGAGGTGTGCGGTGGCAAGTTATTTTTATACGAAGAGTGTTACACAAAAAGCTGGAGAAACTCAGCGGGCGCAGCAGCATCTAAGGAACGAAGGAGATAGGCGACGTTTCGAGTCGAGACCCTTCTTCAGACTTATTAAGATTTATACAAAGAGTGGTGGGTGTCCAGCAGGAATGGCGGTTGAGGCAGATACGATAGTGGCGTTTAAGAGGCTCTTGGATAGACACGTGGATATACAGGGAATTGCGGAATATGGATGACATGCAGGCAGATAAGATTAGTTAATCTTGGCACGATCTACGGCACAGACCTCGGGCCTATTCCTGTGCTGTCCTTTTCAATGTAAGAAGGAACAGCAAATGCTGGTTTAAATCGAAGATGGACACAAAATGCTCGAGTATCTCAGCGGGGACAGGCAGCATCTCTGGAGAGAAGGCATGGGTGACGTTTCGGGTCGAGACCATAAAGTGCTGGTAAACATATAACTATTTGCGCAATGCTGAAGATCACCACACCACTCTAGTTTTTTTTGTAACATTTTAACAAGGTGTTGGTGTGCTGTACAGGCATGTATGGTCACAAACAAAACACTGCTAATTATCCTTCATAAGTTTCAACCTTTAACACGGTCAATTTCCCTTCTGGGATAAATAACGTTCTATCGTATCGCGTCGTATGATATCGAGTAATCCCCATTATATGAAATGAGTTTGAACTAACGGCAGAGTGGCACAGCTGGTAAAGCTGCAGCCTCACAATACCAGGTACCCGGGTTCAATCCCAATCTCAGATACTGTCTGTGCGGAGTTTGCAAGTTCTCCCTGTGACTGCGTGGGTTTCCTCCGGGTGCTCCGGTTTCCTCCCACACCCCAAAACGTGCGGTTTGTAGGTTAATTGTCCCTGGCGTGTTGGGAGTGGGTGTGAAAGTTCGATGACATACAACTAGTATGAACAGGTGATCGATGGTTGGCATGGACTCGGTGGGCCGAAGGGTTTATGTCCATGTTCTATTTTTAAAAAGAATCCAGTCGATTTGTTCATTTACCTTTCAGTCCAAAAGTGCCGGATATGGATGGCTGTTCTCCTGTAAACTTCTTGGGGGTCTTCTGTTTCCTTCCTTGCTCAAACAAATTATTGTTAAAAATCAGTGAAGTATTTTTAGTAATACTGTATATTTACCCTAAGTAACATTCAAACACTTGCTTTTGAACTGATGCTCAAAATGCTTTCAATTAGTCGAAGGTGTGTTATAATCAGTCAAAAATCTAACAGGTAGGTATAATAGGTAAAGTTATTGAAAAATATATTGTTTTTTTTAAATATCAAAAAAAAGTTAGATAACGCCATTGGAAGTAGTTACGATAGATAGAACAACATCTGAAAGACTTTTGTCCAGGTACATTGTTAGGAAAATGTTTAGAAGGTTTAGAATAAAATGTTTAGAAGGGCACGGGCCAAATGTGGGAAAACTGGGCTGGCTTAGATCGAGCATCTTGGTTGTCCTGGACGAGTTGGGCCCAAGGGCTTTTTCTGTGTTGTATGAATTTATGATTCAATGATGGCAATAAACAGTGCGCAATAACATTATTAATGGTTTTGGCGGCATTACTTTTAAAATTAATCTTGGAATAATTTTGCGGGATAGTACTTCTCATTTTCCACTGCAATTAATTTGTCAACCAAAGTTAATTACAAGGGTTAACCTCCGCAAGGTCGTGAAGGTTCTGCTAATCTGAGGACCAGAAGGATATTTACATTCAGATGGGAGAACAGTAGTTTATTGGCAGCAGAGAATGGGTGGTCGGTGATGTGCATTTAAGCTGCTGATGCTGTCAGCTTGGTGAGTAAAAAAATTTACACCCGCGTGTAGATAGGGTGGGAAAGAAAGCTTTTGGTGTGCTGGCCTTTATAAATCAGAGCATTGAATATAGGAGTAGGGAAGTAATGTTAAAATTGTACAAGGCATTGGTGAGACCAATTCTGGAGTATGGTGTACAATTTTGGTCGCCTAATTATAGGAAGGATGTCAACAAAATAGAGAGAGTACAGAGGGGATTTACTAGAATGTTGCCTGGGTTCCAGCAACTAAGTTACAGAGAAAGGTTGAACAAGTTAGGTCTGTATTCTTTGGAGCGCAGAAGGTTAAGGGGGGACTTGATTGAGGTCTTTAAAATGATGAAAGGGATAGACAGAGTTGACGTGGATAAGCTTTTCCCATTGAGGGTAGGGAAGATTCAAACAAGAGGGCATGACATGAGAATTAAGGGACAGAATATATTTAAGTGCTATATTTAAGAGGGAGTTAGATGTGGCCCTTGTGGCTAAGGGGATCAGAGGGTATGGAGAGAAGGCAGGTACGGGATACTGAGTTGGATGATCAGCCATGATCATATTGAATGGCGGTGCAGGCTCGAAGGGCCGAATGGCCTACTCCTGCACCTAATTTCTATGTTTCTATGTTTCTATGAGGGGGAACTTCTTTACTCAGAGATTGGTGGCTGTGTGGAATGATCTTCCAGCAGAAGTGGTGGAGGCAGGATCGATTTTAACATTTAAAAGTAAAGTGGATAGGTATGTGGACGGGAAGGGAATGGAGGGGTATGGTCTGAGTGCAGGTAGATGGGACTAGGGGAAAATAAATGGTCGGCACGGACTGGAAGGGCCGAGAAGACCTGTTTCCGTGCTGTAATTGTTACATGGTCATATGGTTATAAAAGCAGAAGGAATTGAGGTGAAGCTCGGGAAACTATGAGATCAACTTTTGAGACAAGTTCAAATAGCAACTTTTGAGCTATTGTTTATTCATAAAGTGTACAGATTTGTAGAAACATTTTGTTCCATGTCCATAAAACACTCATGAATCTCCCAAAATAAGCAAACTTATGTCATGAAAACTCTAATTTCACTTTGTCATCCACAAACGAAGCATTTGTGTTCAAAAATGTCCCGAAGGCCGACGTAATGCCAGCAAGATGCCCCAGTGGACAACCTCCAACATCACTACAGGGAGGCTGTGCTGCATCAGCTGATGTCAGCAGAAATCTTTTGAGAATTTTACGAGAACACTGAGAAATAGATAGTGAAATAATGCTGATATGATATTAAGATCAAAAGTCGAACACTGATTCCCTCAAATTAATTAGTACATTCCGCACGTGATTCCACACCTATCCACAAGATCGGCAGAAGAGTCATAAGTAATAGGAGTAGAATTAGGCCATTCGGCCCATCAAGTCTACTTCGCCATTCAACCATAGCTGATCTATCTCTCCCTAACCCCATTCTCCTGCCTTCTCCCCATAACCTCTGACACCTGTACTAATCAAGACTCTATCTATCTCTGCCTTAAAAATATCCACTGATTTGGCCTCCACAGTCTTCTGTGGCAAAGAATCCCACAGATTCACCACCCTCTGACTAAATAAATTTCTCCTCATCTCCTTCCTAAAAGAATGTCCTTTAATTCTGAGGCTGTGATCTCTGGTCCTAGACTCTCCCACTGGTGGAAACATCCTCTCCACATCCACTCTATCCAAGCCTTTCACTATTCGGTATGTTTCAATGAGGTCCCCCCTCATTCTTCTAAACTCCAGCGAGTACAGGCCCAGCGCCGACAAACGCTCATCATAGGTTAAGCCACTCATTCCTGGGATGATTCTTGTAAACCTCGTCTGGACAGTCTCCAGAGCCAGCACATCCTTCCAAGAGTGCATCCAAGAATCTGGACGAACACAAGTGTATGTTTACCCGCAAGATGATTCCTGGGATGTTTACCAGCCTGATTCCTGGGATGGCAGGACTTCCATATGAAGAAAGACTGGATAGACTCGGCTTGCACTCGCTGGAATTTAGGAGATTGAGGGGGGATCTTATATAGACTTACAAAATTCTTAAGGAGTTGGATAGGCTAGATGCAGGAAGATTGTTCCCGATGTTGGGGAACTCCAGAATAAGGGGTCACAGTTTAAGGATAAGGGGGAAGTCTTTTAGGACCGAGATGAGAAGATCTTTTTTCACACAGAGAGTGGTAAATCTGTGAAATTCTCTGCCACAGAAGGTAGTTGAGGCCAGTTCATTGGCTATATTTAAGAGGGAGTTAGATGTGGCCCTTGTGGCTAAAGGGATCAGGGGGTCTGGAGAGAAGGCAGGTACAGGATACTGGGTTGGATGATCAGCCATGATCATATTGAATGGTGGTGCAGGGTCGAAGGGCCGAATGGCCTACTCCAGCACCTATTTTCTATGATTCTATGATTCTATGTGTACAAGTGTATGGATGTATAGTGTCCATAACAATTTTTCTGTGTGTTTTTTTGTGCGTTTATATATGATCTATATATATGTGTGTGTATTTGTGAGTATGCGTATAATATATACACACACTGAACTTTATTTTCTCTCTCGTGTACTATGTATCTATATTCAGTTGTGCTGCTGCAAGTAAGAATTTCATTGTTCTGTCTGGGACATATGACAATAAAACACTTGACTCATAATTTACTTTTTAAACGTCAAAGCAATAACTCACATGATTTCACCTTTTCGCATTACTTAAGCAGAATATTAAATAGATAGTAATTTCTGTTTTGCATAATAAAAGCTTTTAGGACCTGTCCCACTGTACGAGTTTACCCAAGAGCTCTCCCGAGTAAAAAAAAATCAAACTCGTGGTAAGTACGTAGAATGTACGTAGCGGGTACGTCGGAGCTCGGGGACGTCTCTTAGTGGCTCGTAACGCTAACGGCAGGTATTCGAGAAACGCGGTAAGCTCGGGAAGTTTTTTCAACATGTTGAAAAATGTCCACGAGAGCCCCGAGTACCTACGAGCGGCCATTACCGTAATTCTCCCAGTTCGAAACAGGGGAAACTCGGGAGAACTCTCGAATTACCTCGTACAGTGGGACAGGCCCTTTAAGTTCATAAGTTATAGGAGCAGAATTAGGCCATTCGGTCCATCAAGTCTACTCCGTCATTCAACCATGGCCGATCTATCTTTCCCTCTCAGCCCCATTCTCCTGCCTTCTCCCCATAACCCCTGATACACTTGCTACTACTGGTGCACCAAGATGCAGGACGGAACGCCACTGGAGATCCTTCTTCCATGTGGCTGCCAAATCTTACAACTCCTCCCCCTTCTGCCGTGGGGTAGACTGAGACCGACTCCCCTTCCCAATCTTTGCGCGTCCCCCGAGCCTTTCCACTCGCCACTTTCATTTCATGTTTCATGTATTTTGTGTTTTTTTATGATCAATTTCCCTCCTGAGATCAATAAATTTCTATCGGATGGTATCATGATCAATGTCGGCATTTAAGTACAACTAGAATTGTTGTTGCCTTACTGTGCTTTGTCCGCTCTGGGTCTTCCTCTGGCATTAATATCTGTTTCTTGCTTTTGTTCAGTTCATTGGACACCAGAGCATCTTGTGCATTTGTGGCGTTAGTTACATTGTTGTTTCTGTTCTGCGGCGAACATTCCCCGTTCTCAGAGGGCCTACTTAATTCTCTCTTCTTCTTCTTACACTTCTTCGGCGAGGTTTCTGCATTTTCGGTTGCCCTGAAGTCAGTAAAACCTTTTATCTTTTAGTATGTGGAAACAAAGAACTGCAGATGCTGGTTAATGCACAAAGGGACACAAAAGTGCGGCAGTGTCTCTCGGAGAACAGGGGCAGGTGAGGCTCCAAGTCTGAAGAAGGGTCCCAACCTGAAACGTAACCTCCTGAGATACTTCAGCACTTTGTGTACCTTTATCTTTTACATCACTTGTAATGTAGACAACAAAAGTGTCCGTTACACTGATGAGAATCTTGACGTTTATAAGATGCCGTTTCCTTAACAAAAATAAGGCATTAATTGACTAACGGTCATTAAGACCAAGTGGACACACACACACAAACACTTCAATGAGAATACATTCAATATCACACTCTTCTTGGTTAGGTCACTAATGATATGTCCTATATAAAACTGGTAAATTCTATCAATGAAATTAGTTCATTCCTTTTTTTCATGCGTTTTGCCATGACTAGACTTACAGCCAAACAGTGATTTTAATTACCACCTGTTGTATACAACCCAAACAAGTCACTTCTGTTAAGTGCGTTTAGTGCCAACAGCTTAATTTAAAAATTAAGGTGAAATTAAATTTCATTACAAAATTTGTATTTGTGAAAATCATAAACTTAAATGGTTTAATGCACAGAGTCCATAATTGCCTCTGATCTTTGGGGCATTTTAATGAGATTAATTTCAAGTGTTTATTTCAAGAGGGCTAGAATACAAAAACAGGGATATAATGCTGAGGCTCGTTCACGTGCTGGTCAGGTTGCATTTGGAGTATTGTGAACAATTCGGGGCACAACATCTGAGGAAGGATGCGCTGGGTCTGGAGGAGGTTTACAAGAACGATCCCAGGAATGAGTGGGTTAACTGTACGATGAGCATTTGACGGCGCTGGGCCTGTACTCGCTGAAGTTTAGAAGGATGAGGGGGAATCTCATTGAAACAGACAGAATAGTGAAAGGCCTGGATAGAGTGGATGTGGAGAGGATGTTTCCACCAGTGGGAGAGTCCGAGACTAGAGGTCTTAGCCTCAGAATTAAAGGACGTTCCTTTAGGAAGGAGATGAGAAGGAATTTATTTAGTCAGAGGGCGGTGAATCTGTGGAATTCATTGCCACAGAAGGATGTGGAGGCCAAGTCAATGGGTATTTTTAAGACAGAAATAGATAGATTCTTGATTAGTATGGGTGTCAGGGGTTATGGGGAGAAGGCAGGAGAATGGGGTTAGGAGAGATGATCGATCAGCCATGATTGAATGGCAGAGCAGACGTGATGGGCCAAATGGCCTATTTCTGCTCATCACTTATGACTTTCTGCAGCACACGGAATTCTGGGACAGCACCGCCACCATTGTCGGCTTGTTTCGATGTAAACTTGAGCGATCGTACACAATTGTGGAAATGACAAACTGCCTTGATTGAACTAGGGACTGAGTACAGAATTGTTTACATAAGTGCGTGGTTGCGCAAGCCGCCTATTGCGTAAGACAGGGGATGCCTGTATATAAAATGTAACGGTGGCACGGTGGTGCAGCAGTAGAGCTGCTGCCTCACAGCGCCAGATACCCCGGTTCGATCTAGAACTGCAGATGCTTGTCTGTACGGAGTTCGTACGTTCTCCCCATGACTTGCGTGGGTTTTCTCCAAAATCTCCGGTTTCCTCCAACACAATCCAAAGACGTACCGGTTTGTAGGTTAATTGGCTTGGTATGAATGTAAACTGTCTCTAGCCTGTGTAGGATGGTGTAAATGTGCCGGGATCGCTGGTCGGTGCGGACGCAGTGGGCCGAAGGGCTTGTTTCCTCGCTGTATCTCTAACACTAACACTAAAACTAAAACGGCTGATACAGTGGATAGAACTTTAAAAAATGGAGAAATACTTTAGCCCTCCCAAAAAAAAAATGACCTCAGCCCATTATAAACCCGATGGTAGATAAACAATGTCTGTTATATTCCAGGCGAAAACAACATACCTTTTTCTACCTCGACCCCGACCAACCGTTTTCACAGCTTTCACGTCCACTGCTGCCTGCGTTCTTTCTGCATGTTTCCACTGAATATGCTTTTCCAGTTGGGACTTCGATACAAATGAGGCTTCACACTGCAGGCAGTGGTGACTATATTTCTTTGCGTCTGTGACCTGCGATAAAACAGTCTGGTTTCAGCATGAGTCGCAGCTTTACAGGCAATCCCCGTCTTACACAAGAGTTACTTACGTTCCTGAGAACTGTCCATAAATTGATTTAAAGTCAAATACATTCATTTCCTATGGGTGTTACGACTGGACATGTATTCACTGGTATTCAGAAGGATGAGAGGGGATCTTATAGAAACATATACAATTCTTAAGATTTGGACAGGCTAGGTGCAGGAAAAATGTTCCCGATGTTGGGGAGTCCAGAACCAGGGGTCACAGTTTACGAATAAGGGGTCGGCCATTTAAGACTGGGATGAGGAAAAACTTTTTCACCCAGAGAGTTGTCAATCTGTGGAATTCTATGCCACAGAAGACAGTGGAGGCCAATTCACTGGATGTATTTAAGAGAGTTAGATATAGCTCTGAGGGCTAACGGAATCAAGGGATATGGGGAGAAAGTAGGAACGGGGTACTGATTTTGGATGTTGAGGCATGGTCATATTGAATGGCAGTGCTGGCTCGAATGGCCTACTCCTGCACCTATTTTCTATGTTTCTATATCATATCCTTTTGCATACACTTCCTATAATTCTTTAATTTCAAGATACAAGATTCAAGATTCAAGAGAGTTTATTGTCATGGGTCCCAGATAGGACAATGAAATGCTTCAGCAAAACAGAATATAGAAAGCATGACTACAGAACAGATCAGTGTGTCCATAAACCATTGTATAAATATATACACACATGAATAAATAAAACAGATAGCGTGCAAATAAACAGATAATGGGCTATTAATGTTCACAGTTTTGTTTCAGTTGAGTTTAATAGCCTGATGGCTGTGGGGAAGTAACTATTCCTGAACCTGGACGTTGCTGTCTTCAGGCCCCTGTGTCTTCTACCTGAAGGTAGTGGGGAGGTGAGTGTGTGGGCAGGATGGTGTGGGTTGAATATCCTCCATACATTAGCCATGATTAATTTAATGGGGCACGTACTCTGCCCGGGACATACAGGGAACTGCAGATGCTGGAATCTTGGTTGCCCCTGGGTGCTCCGCTTTGCTTCCACATCCAAAAGATGTGCGGGTTTGTAGGTTAGTTTGCCCTCTGTAGTGCGTGGGGAGTGGATAAGAAAGTGGGATAACATAGAACCAGTGTGAAAGGGTGGTCGATGGTCGGCGTGGACTGAAGGACCTGTTTTCATGCTGTATCGCCAATACAAAAACATGACTGTATCGTTTAAATGCATTTACATTTACTTCTAAAAAGCAAAATTTGTCCATTAAAACAGGACACACAGAAACGCTCCACAAACTTGTTAAACATTCACTCATAATATATTTTTATTGAAAGACCTACCCTAATCATTATTTTGCCGTTAGGTTATGAATTATACAATGTGCATTCAAATGGTGCACTATCCTACATGGCTTCAATGACCTGTATTCATATTTACATTGATATTCCAATAATTTCAACACAATAATTCATATTATCGAAGTGACTTTTTAAGTTGTACAAACATTAATGGTTCAAACTACCTACTGGGAGTTCCTTAAGATCTTTGTCCTCAACTTTGTGCCTTCCCTTCCATCTGTTTGCTACTTTTCCACTCTGTCCTAAATGATAGAAAACAATGTTCAGACAATAATAATGTTATTATGCTTCAATATAACATCACAAACATTTATTTGCACCTCAAGGAATAATTACATTCGACTCTGCACCATTATAGCGAGTAATTCAATGATGTTTGATTTTTCGAATCTTAAAAGATGTATTAACTTTATGACTCAAAGAAAATATGTCAAAAAAATATTTTTTGGAGGAACTCTGAAGACAGGTTACGACCTGAAAGACGCCCATCCTTTTTCACCGGAGACGCTGCCTGACCCGCTGAGTTACTCCAGCACTTTATGTCTATCTTCAATTTAATTGTAGTGCATCAGAGAGGCAAAGTGGCGCAGAGGTAGAGTTGCTGCTTTGCATGCGTAGACCCAGGTTCGATCCTGACTACGGGTGCTGTCTGTACGGAGTTTGTACGTTCTCACTATGACCTACGTGGGTTTTCTCCGAGTGCTCCCACATTCCAAAGACGTACAGATTTGTAGGTTAATTGGCTTCTGTGAATTGTAAATTGTCCCTAGTGTGTAGGATAGTGCTAGCGTACGGGGTGATCGTTCGTAGGTGCAGACTCGGTGGGCCTATGGGCTTGCTTCCACACCATATCTCTAAAGGGCCTGTCCCACCTTCACGACCTAATTCACGACCTCTGCCGAGTTTGCCCTTGACTCGTACTCGCAGCATGGTCGTCACAAGGTCGTAGCAGGTCATGATGCTAGTCGTAGGTACTCGTGGCATCAAGTAGGTCGGGGCGTTTTTTCAACATGATGAAAAATGTCCACGAGCCGTGAATTAGGTCGTGAAAGTGGGACAGGCCCTTAAAGTAAAGTCCTCCAGATTTTCAATTAACATATCAGGCCACGACTAGCAATAAGTTTGTTGGAATTTCTGAGTGTTCAAAATATAACAGATCAACGGGTCAAAAGAAAAAGAAAAATGTATAATAATGTTTAATTAAGTTTCACAATTAAAGACAATAAACTTGGTCAAACTAAGTAAGAAGGGAGAATGACATAAAACATTAAATATTTTGTTACTATTTGTGAGCAATGAGTTTCTTTTGAGGAACAAGTATTTAAGTATATGATTAAATTAAATTATTGTTAATTTCATTTCATGCACAGCTATAATTAAGCAGTTCTGATCGATCACAGAGTAGGTATTTTAGAAAGTATTGCTGACACCAAGGGTTAGTCTCAGACTTAAGACAGACGCAAAAAGTTGGAGTAACTCAGCGGGACAGGCAGCATCTCTGGAGAGAAGGATAGGGTGACGTTTCGGGTCGAGACACGTCTTCAGACCAGTCTCAGACTTGCATGACTGCGATTTCTACATTTCTTTAGGCTGTGGATGCCATTGCCAAGCCATTGCCAAATTTATCGTTCATCCCTTACGGCTATCAATAGACAGTGGGGAATGACGTCACTTTGTTCACCCACAGACGGTAAACCCACGAGGTCTAGAATTTAAACTCGTCACAATAAAGGGAGCAGCTTAATTTAATTAAGTTTAGAGTTACAGCGTAGAAACAGGCTCTTTGGCCCACTGAGTCCGCGCCAACCAGCGATCCTCCATACACTAGTACTATCCTACACACTGGGGAACAATTCATAGAAGCTGATTAACGCACAAGCCCGCACGCCTTTGGAATGTGGAAGGAAACCGGAGCACCCGGAGTAAACCCACAAGGTCAAAGGGAGAACGTACAAACTCCGTACTGACGTCAGGATCAAACCCAGGTCTCTGGTGCTGTGAGGCAGCAACTCTACCGCTGCGCCCTTGAAGGCAATGTGGTGTGGGGATGAGAGGGGAGTCTGCAGATGGTAATTTCTCATTCACTTCCATTGTCATCTTTCAAGGGGCAGAGTTCACGAGCCGGTAGTGAACCAGTTGGTACAGAATGGAGCAATGGTATAATGATAGTGGACAATAAGGTAATGGATACGGTCAGTCTTTCACCCAGGGGAGAGGAATCCGAAAACAAGAGGCCATACATTGAAGGTGAAAGAGACAAGATTTAATATGAACCTGAGGGGTAACTTTTTCCACTCAGAGGTTGGTGGGAAGAGAGAACGAGCTGCCCAAGAAGGTAGTTGAGGCAGGTACTATAAACAGCATTGAAAAGACACTTGGGCAGGGACAGAGATAGGAAATATTTGGAGGGATATGAGCCAAAGGTACAGCGGTAGAGCTGCTGCCTCTTACGCCAGAGACCCAGGTTTGATTCTGGCCTCGGGCGATATCTGTGTGGAGTTTGCACGTTCTCCCTGTGGCCACGTGGGTTTCTTCCGGGTGCTCCGATTTCCCCCCACATCTCAAAGACATAGAAACATGGAAAATAGGTGCAGGAAGAGGCCATTCGGCCCTTCGAGCCAGCACCACCATTCATTGTGATCATGGCTGATCGGCCCCAATCAATAACCCATGCCTGCCTTCTCCCCATATCCCTTGATTCCACCAGCCCCTAGAGCGCTATCTAACTCTCTCTTAAATCCATCCAGTGATTTGGCCTCCACTGCATAGAAACATAGAAACATAGAAATTAGGTGCAGGAGTAGGCCATTCGGCCCTTCGAGCCTGCACCGCCATTCAATATGATCATGACTGATCATCCAACTCAGTATCCCGTACCTGCCTTCTCTCCATACCCTCTGATCCCCTTAGCCACAAGGGCCACATCTAACTCCCTCTTAAATATAGCCAATGAACTGGCCTCAACTACCCTCTGTGGCAGAGAGTTCCAGAGACCCACCACTCTCTGTGTGAAAAAAGTCCTTCTCATCTCGGTTCTAAAGGATTTCCCCCTTATCCTTAAGCTGTGACCCCTTGTCCTGGACCTCCCCAACACTGCCCTCTGTGGCAGGGAATTCCACAAATTCACAACTCTCTGGGTGAAAATTATTTTTTACTCACCTCAGTCTTAAATGGCCTCCCCTGTATTCTAAGACTGTGGCCGCTGGTTCTGGACTCACCCAACACTGAAAACATTTTTCCAGCATCTAGCTTGTCCAGTCCTTTTATAATTTTATATGTTTCTATAAGATAACGTTCTATAAGACGTGCGTGTTTGTAGGTTAATTGGGCCCTATGCAAAATTGCCCCTGGTGTGTGGGGAGTGGAAGAGAAAGTGGGAGAACATAAGTCTAGTGTGAACGGGTATTCGATGGTCGCTGTGAAGTCAGTGGGCCAAAGGGCCTGTCTCCATGCTGTATGTGTCAATCAATCCATTCAGTTTATGCTGTCTAGTTTTAGCGACACAGCACTAAAACAGGCTCATAGGCCCACCAAGTCTGCGCCCACCAGCGATCACCCATACACTAGTTCTATCCGACACACTTAGGACAATCTTTACAGAAGTCAATTAACCTTCAAACCTGGACATCTCCGGGATGTGGGTGGAAACCGGAGGAAACCCACACGGTCACGGGAGAACGTGCAAACTCCGTACAGACATCAACCCTTGGTGAGGATTGAACCTGGGACCCTGGCGCCGTGAGGCAGCAACGCTACCGCTGCGCCAAAACCAGAGATTTGTCACATTTGCTTCCAAATGCATTCAATAACCTGCACTTAATGTGAAACGGTCGGATCTGGGGTTGCATATTTCAAGATTGAAGTTAAATACTAGATTATTCTATACTTAAAACAATGTCTGCATGATGGATAAAATAATGAGATTTTGATCCACGACACACGGTAGTTAAGTGTATGGTCAAATGAGGCCTCGGAGTATTACCTATTCAGATAGCCGCGATTACTGCACTGGGACGGTATTAATAACTGCTCGAAAACGGACCAGATTTAAATGAAAACAATAAATTAAAATATTTACTAAAATGTAATTATCATTGGACATTTTAATGACACGTTTTGTTTGGAGAGTTAATACCATCCTGCCCTTCCCCTCCTCACCAACCATCACAGATAGCATGGCTTTTATTAATGAAGAGAAGGGCAAACATCATTTGTATTCTCCTCAACTGCACATACATGTATGAAAATGCAGAAACGAAGCCTGCCTTTGTTAAAAAAAAAAGGAGCTAAATATATCTGGTTTCTGCAAATGGATGATTTTTTTTTCTCTGGATAAGCCAGGCTTCCGAACGCAACTCAGTAGGTCGGACGCCTCACTGAAAAGCCACTTAATTAAAAAACATCACAATGCAAAATCATTCAGCTTTATAATAAGGCTGACCTCACAGCGACTACAGGGAGAAATCTGGCTGTGTTGAAACAAGGCGGAATGGAATAGAGCGTGCCAATAGTTGTATTCTTTGGAAATTACTGCAATCCAGTTTGATTAAAATCAACTGTTTAACAGATTTAAAGTGCTACATTTCAAACAAACCAATAGTTAATGGTTCGTTTAGTTTAATTTAGAGATACAGCGTGCAAACGGGCCCTTTAGCCCACCGACTCCACACCGACCAGCGATCCCCGCACATTAGCACCATCACGCGCGCGCACGCACACACACACACGCACACACGCGCACGCACGCACACACACACACACGCGCACGCACGCACGCACACACGCACGCACGCACGCACGCACGCACGCACGCACGCACACACACACGCACACACATACACACACACCAATTTTTACATTTATACCAAGCCAATTAACCTAAAAACCTGTACGCCTTTGGAGTGTGGGAGGAAACCGAAGTTCTTGGAGAAAACCCACGCAGGTCACGGGGAGAACGTACAAACCCCTCACGGGGAGAAGGTACAAACTCGGTTTGTGGTGACGGGTAGAATCTTTCCAAAACATAGAAACATAGAAATTAGGTGCAGGAGTCGGCCATTCGGCCCTTCGAGCCTGCACCGGCATTCAATACGATCATGGCTGATCATCCAACTCAGTATCCCGTACCTGCCTTCTCTCCATACCCTCTGATCCCCTTAGCCACAAGGGCCACATCTAACTCCCTCTTAAATATAACTAAAATTATTCATCCGTATTATTTTATCTTTGTTTTTTCTTGTAAAACCGTTCTTGAATTTTCTTCCAAAGGCCTTCACCATCTGCGGTCCACCACGGGAGCAATGGAATCGTGACTCCAAAGGCACAAACCTCTCACCAATAACAACACCAGTGGTATGAACATTGATTTCTCTAACTTCAAGTAACCCTTGGTTTCCCTCTCTCTCTCTCCGTTCCTTTATGTCATCAATGGCAACAAGTTGGAGTATGTCCTTGAAGAGTTATCTATCCATTTCTTCATGTATTATTTACATTGTTCTACCTCTCCGGGAATGCTTTGTTGTTGCCATATGAATAATTAACTAGAATTGAACAAATACAAATGTGATAGATGCGACGAGGGAACGAGTATCATGCGACGAGGGAATATTGACATCTGAACCACGAGGGTTGAAACTCGAATCCAACATATGCAAACCAATGCATCTCCCATTCCATTGCTTGTGTTAACCTGAGCAATACCTTGCTTTGGAGTCGAAACAAGGAACTGCACCTGCTGGTTTCACAAGTTCATTTGATGGGAGCAGAATTAGGCCATTCGGTCCATCAAGTCTACTCTGCCGTTCAATCATGTCTGATCTATCTCTCCCTCCTAACCCCATTCTCCTGCCTTCTCCCCGTAACCCCTGACACCCGTACTAATCAAGAATCGAACTATCCCTGCCTTAAAAATATCCATTGACTTGGCCTCCACAGCCTTCTGCTGCGAGTAATTTCCACAGATTTTCCGTACAGACAGCACCCGTAGTCAGGATCGAATCCGGGTCTCTGGCGCTGTGAGGCAGCGACTCTACCGCTGCGCCACCGTGCCACCCTACTACTGTAAGTAATACTCCTTCTAATACTTCTTGTCCATCAGTTACTTTGAGGCCCAAATGAAATCAGAGAATAAATCACTCTTGAAGAAAATATTGCGTTTAGCTGCTTAGTTTTTCAGTGATTAAGTCATCCGCTGTCTGAGATGTCCTTGCTGCGTCTCTGAACAAGAGATGAAGTGAACTGGATTAATTGGACTATTGTCAGTAACATCGCAATGCAGCGGACCACAGCAACCGATATCCTGCATAAGCATTTCCAAAGTAGTGTGCTTGTCCCGATTAATTTAAATTAATTTATACCCTCAACTGGAAAACAGACGGTGGCACAGCGGTAGAGTTGCTGCCCCACAGCGCTAGAGACCCAGGTTCGACCCCGACTGCCGGTGTTTGTCTGTACGGAGTTTGTACGTTCTCCCCGTGACCCGCGTGGGTTTTCTCAGGGATCTTCGGTTTTACTCCCACACTCCAAAGATGTACAGGTTTGTGCATTGGCTAATTGGCTTGGCAGAAATGTAACTGGTCCCCAGTGTGTAGGATAGTGTTAATGTGCGGGGATCACTGGTCGGTGCGGTCTCGGTGGGCAGAAAGGCCCGTTTCCGTGCTGTATCCTTACAAATATGTAAAATCAATGAATCAGTCATCGATCATGAATAAAGGGGCTGTCCCACTGTGGCAACCTAATCTGCGAGTTCTGGCGAGTTTGCCCTCGACTCATAGAGTCAAAGAGTCAAGAGTCAAAAGAGTTTCTTGTCATGTGGCCCTGACAGGACAATGAAAATCTTTCTTTGCATAGCACAACAGAACATAGAAGGCATTGACTACAATTATATACATTAATACACCCATGAATTAATAAACTAATAAAGTGCAAATAACAGATGGAGGGATATTAATGTTGAGAGGTCCGAGCTAAGTTTAATAGCCTGATGGCTGTGGGGAAGTAGCTATTCCTAAACCGGGTTGTTGCAGTCTTCAGGCTCCTGTACCTTCTACCTGAAGGTAGCAGGGAGATGAGTGTGTGGCCAGGGTGGTGTGGATCCTTGATGATGCTGCCAGCCTTTTTGAGGCAGTGACTGTGATAAATCCCCTCGATGGAAGGAAGGTCAGAGCCGATGATGGACTGGGCAGTGTTTACTACTTTTTGTAGTCTTTTCCTCTCCAGGGCGCTCAAGTTGCCGAACCAAGCCACGATGCAACCAGTCAGCAAGCTCTCTTCTGTACACCTGTAGAAGTTAGAGAGAGTCCTCCTTGACAGACCGACTCTCCGTAATCTTCTCAGGAAGTAGAGGCGCTTGTGAGTTGTGTCGACTCATACTCGCAGCATGGTCGACACAAGGTCGTAGGAGGTCTTCGTAACTCTCCTTCATGCTCGAGGGTAGTCCCCGCGTACTCGAGGCCTCAGCTAGGTCGCGGCATATTTTTCAACATGCTGAAAAATGCCCGCGAGTAAAAAAAGGTCGCCATGGAAAAAATCAATACTTCGTAGGTTTAGTCGTAGTAGGTCGGCATGTTAGTCGTAGGTAATCGAGGGTAGTCAAATATAATCGAAGGTAGTTGTAGATAGTCTTCAACATAGTCGAAGGGAGGTCGGCTTTACTCTCCACTATTCGGTGTCCAATTTTCTCGAAGCTCGTCTTCTACATAGTCGAAGGAGGCCTTCAACATGACATTTTTTCAAACTCTCCTAAACTCTTTTAAACACTCGAATTAGGTCGCCGCAGTGGGACAGCCCCATAAATGTACTGCAGTAGTATATATATATATTTCTCCAAAGCAATACATTTGTTTGTAACCAGATGATATTTTTCATGTACATCTAGCTTCACAGTTATCTTGATACATTTCATAATTCTCTAACATCCCTTCAAAAGACAAGGGTACATTATATAAAACCCTGACAAAACAGTCATGATGTTACTTGGTATTCCCTCCTCCGGCTTCACAATTCGTACTTCCTCTATCCTTTTCTCACATTTTTTTGGTCTTTTTATTATTTGCCATTGTCATGCCATCTGCCAATCAGAAATCCTCCTCACCTGTTGCAACACCTGCCCCTGTACCTCCTCCCTCGACTCTGTCCAAGGACTCCCAACAGTCCTTTCAGGTTAGGCAGAGGTTCGCCAGCACACCTCCTCCAACCTCATCTACTGTATCCGTTGTTCAAGATGCGGACTCTAAGACATCAGTGAGACCAAAGGTTCATTTCGCTGAACACCTTCGCTCAGTCCGCCTGGACCCAACTGATCTCCCATTTGCCAAACACTTTAATTCCCCTTCCCATTCTCACACTGACCTTCCTGTCCTAGGCCTCCTCCATTGTCAGAGCGAGGCTAAACTTCAAATTGGAAGAACAGCATCTCATGTTTTGCTTGGGCAGCTTACAACCCAGTGGTATGAATATTGACTTCTCCAACTCCAAGTAACCCCTGCATTCCCTCTCTCTCCGTCTCTCCCCCACCCAAGTCGCACCAGCTTCTCGTTCTCACCTAGCAAGCCGCTAACAATGGCCTGTTTCCTATATCATCGTTACTTTTTTAAATATCTTTAATTCATTTGTTCTATATATCTCTCTACATCACCATCTATATCTCTTGTTTCCCATTCCTCTGACTCTGAAGAAGGGTCTCGACCGGAAAAGTCACCCATTCCTTCTCTCCTGAGATGCTGCCTGTCCCACTGAGTTACCCCAGCATTTTGTGTCTATCACTTGCCAGGCTTTGTCATTGGACTTTACTGACACAAGCACATAAACACCAGCCTACCCTACCATTCAATCATGGCTGATCTATCTTTCCCTCTCAGTCCCCTTCTCCTGTCTTCACCTCATAACCCCTGACACCCGTACTAAGCAAGAATCTGTCCATCGATGCCTTAAAAATATCCATGGCCTCCACAGCCTTCTGTGGCAATGAATTCCACAGATTCACTATCCTCAGAAGGCCTTTCTCCTCATCTCCTTACTGAAGGCAAGTTGTTTTTATTCTGAGGTTATGGCCTCTGGTTCTAGACTCTCCCACTGGTGGAAACATCCTCTCCACATCCACTCTATCCAGCCCAATGAACTGACTTCATATTTCACTTCATAAAATTCTCATGAAATGCATCATGATTCACAAACTTTCAAACACAAAGACTATTAGTGAAGTGCGTGCAGTGAGCAATGTTTAGGAAGTTATTAGCTCATTAAATGCACCATCAACCGCTAAACAAGTTGGTTAGCGTTACTGTCATCGAAGCCTTTGATTTAGATGAGCTGTCATGATTTCTAATAATCTATTGACATACGCGTTATTCTCAATACTGTATCCATGCAACCTTAATTGAAAATAATCAAGATGACAGCAACGAGGGATATTTTCCATAAGTCACCAAAATAGCTGCTTGCAATATATTCACACGAGGAATACCTGTCAAGTCATTGAACAAGTTATTGAAACATATAAGATTGTTATATTTGAGTATAGGAGCAGGGAGGTTCTACTTCAGTTGTATAGGGTCTTGGTGAGACCACACCTGGAGTATTGCGTACAGTTCTGGTCTCCAAATCTGAGGAAGGACATTATTGCCATAGAGGGAGTGCAGAGAAGGTTCACCAGACTGATTCCTGGGATGTCAGGACTGTCTTATGAACAAAGACTGCATAGACTCGGTTTATACTCTCTAGAATTTAGGAGATTGAGAGGCGATCTTATAGAAACTTACAAAATTCTTAAGGGGTTGGACAGGCTAGATGCAGGAAGATTGTTCCCGATGTTGGGGAGGTCCAGGACAAGGGGTCACAGCTTAAGGATAAGGGGGAAATCCTTTAGGACCGAGATGAGAAGGGCTTTTTTCACACACAGAGTGGTGGGTCTCTGGAACTCTCTGCCACAGAGGGTAGTTGAGGCCAGTTCATTGGCTATATTTAAGAGGGAGTTAGATGTGGCCCTTGTGGCTAAGGGGATCAGAGGGTATGGAGAGAAGGCAGGTACGGGATACTGAGTTGGATGATCAGCCATGATCATATTGAATGGCGGTGCAGGCTCGAAGGGCCAAATGGCCTACTCCTGCACCTAATTTCTATGTTTCTATGTTTCTATGTTAAGGGTTTGGACACGCTAGAGGCAGGAAACATGTTCTCGATGTTGGGGGAGTCCAGAACCAGGGGCCACAGTTTAAGAATAAGGGGTAAGCCATTTGGAACGGAGACGAGGAAACACTTTTTCACACAGAGAGTTGTGAGTCTGTGGAATTCTCTGCCTCAGAGGGCGGTGGAGGCCGGTCTCAGGATACTTTCAAGAGAGAGCTAGATAGGGCTCTTAAAGATAGTGGAGTCAGGGGATATGGGGAGAAGGCAGGAATGAGGTACTGATTGGGGATGATCAGCCATGATCATATTGAATGGTGGTGCTGGCTCGAAGGGCCGAATGGCCTACTCCTGCACCTATTGTCTATTGTCTAAGCTGGACACAGTAAAGTAGATGGCTGTATGAAATGTTTGCCTCTATCTCAAGTGGTGGGCCAGCCGGAACTGTAAAAGCCCATTTGGGTTTTAGTTTAGTTCAGAGATACAGGGTGGAAGCAGGCCCTTCGGCCTACTGAGTCTTTGTCGACCATCGATCACCCTTTACACAGGCACTATCCTACACACTAGGGACATTTTTCAATTTGCAGAAGCCAATTAACCTACAAACCTGTATGTCTTGCAAACCAGACGGTGAGAGGAAATCGGAGGACCGGTAAAAACCCACACAGGTCACAGGGAGAACGTGCAAACTCTTCACAGACAGCACCCATTGTCGGGATTGAACCCAGGTCTCTGGTGCTGTAAGGCAGCAACTCTACTGCTGCGCCACAGAACCAGTTTTGCTGAGGAACTACTGAGGAACACTTTGTTTAAGAAAGAACTGCAGGTGCTGGACCCGCTGAGGTAGACAAAAATGCTGGAGAAACTCAGCGGGTGAGGCAGCATCTGTGGAGAGAAGGAATATGCGACATTTCGGGACGAGCCCCAAAACGTCACCTATTCCTTCTCTCCGTAGATGCTGCCTGACCCGCTGAGTTTCTCCAGCATTTTTTACCTACCTGCTGAGGAACATTGTTCATCCAGGTATGAAAGAGATTATAAAAAGTAGTGGACACTGTCGGGTTTCACCATGGGTATTAACCTGTGGTAACAAGGAACTGCAGATACTGGTTTACAAAAAAAGAGACAAAGTGCTGGAGTAGCTCAGCGGGTCAGGCAGCTTCTCGCGAGAACATGGGCAGGTGATGTTTCGGGTCCGGACCCTTCTTCAGACCTTGCAGAAGAGTCCCAAAGGAAAACGTCACCTATCCATGTTCTCCAGGGAGGCTGCCTGACCCACTGATTTACTTCAGCTTTTTGCTTCTGATTCATTATTGATGTTGCTTGGGAGCAAACTGAACATGAACAAGGATATCAATGAACAGGATTAAACAAATATCAAAGACAGACACAAAATGCTGGAGTAACTCTGCGGGACGGGCGACATCTCTGGAGAGAATGAACGGGTGACGTTTCGGGTCGAGACCCTTCTTCAGAGTGAAAGTCACGGGAAAGGGAAACTGGAGATGTAGGCGATGATGTAGAGAGATATAGAACAAAAGAATGAAGGATATGCAAAAAAAAGTCAGCAAAACCTTGTTATGTGAAGGCATAAAAAATGTTTCATGAGTGAAGTGACCGTCAATCTGCCAAACCATCAACATAAACATCATACATCAGTACTAGCGCTGAATCTGTTCATGCTGTGTTTGTTCATGTCAATAAGTATTTGTATAACCATAATATAATAACATAAATAGTTTGTACTCGCTAGAATTTAGACGATTGAGGGGGGATCTTATAGAGACTTACAAAATTCTTAAGGGGTTGGACAGGCTAGATGCAAGAAGATTGTTCCCGATGTTGGGGAAGTCCAGGACAAGGGGTCACAGTTTAAGGATAAGGGGGAAGTCTTTTAGGACCGAGATGAGAAAAAAAAATTTCACACTGAGAATTGTGAATCTGTAGAATTCTCTTTCACAGAAAGTAGTTGAGGCCCGTTCATTGGCTATATTTAAGAGGGATATTGATGTAGGCCTTGTGGCTAAAGGGATCTGGGGGTATGGAGAGAACCCAGGTACAGGATACTGAGTTGGATGATCAGCCATGATCATATTGAATGGCGGTGCAGGCTCGAAGGGCAGAATGGCCTACTCCTGCACCTATTTTCAATGATTCTATGTTTCTATAAATAATAGAAATATAATTCTATAATATTTAACATATTTATATTATTATCTATCTATACATAACTAAAAGTCTTTGTCTTGTTTGTGCCCACGATGTGCCTCTGTGTCAATCTGATTAATTCCTATCTTCTTCCAAATGCTAGGCCACAGCCTTACCATTTTCACACATCCTACTCACATTTTTCCCGTGGTGGCAATAAACATCTTCCCATCGCATTTCCATCTATATTTCTAAGCTTTAAAAATGTCAACCTTAACAATATTTTTACTGTTAAAATCCTTCCTCCCAGCTTCCAGCACACATCAATACAACGTTGCAAGATAGGAACACTCTAAACTTTTCACCTCAATGGGATATTTCAACAGGAGGGGGAGGGCCAATTGGTATTGCAATTGGAACTGCTGTAGTGGGCAGGGGAAGTGCAATTGGAATTTTTTAAAGTCCACTGCTGAGGGAGGCAGGGGAGCGCTGGAATCTTACATTCGTGAATGGCTTCAGTTGCATTGGGGGAATGGGTGAGTGGTGGAATATTGCGTTGGTGGACCACACCTTTGGAGGAGACCACTTGGTCTAGTATGTCAATAAATATTAGGGATAAACACAAAGTGCTGGAGTTACTGGGCGGTCACGGTGGCGCAGTCTTACTGCGAATGCAGTAAAGACCTGGGTTCGATCCCGACTAGGGGTTATGTCTGCAGGAAGTTGGTACGTTCCCCCCCCCCGTGACCTGTGTAGGTTTTCTCCGAGATCTTCGTTTTCCTCCCACGTACAGGTTTGTAGGTTAATTGGCTTGGTAAACTTTTAAAAAAATTGTCCCTAGTGGGTGTAGGATGGTGTTAACGTGCAGGGATTGCTGGTGGGTGCGGACCCGGTGGGCCGAAGGGCCTGTTCTGCGCTGTATTCTTAAACTAAACTAAACTCAGTAGGTCAGGCAGCATCTTTGGAGAAAAGGAAGGGGTGACATTTTGGGTCGGGACCCTTCTTCACACGGTACGTTGTGGGTTGGAATCCTTCTTCAGACCCTACGGAACCTTCTTCGGGTTCTGACCCGAAACATCACCTACTCCCTTTCTCCGGAGATGCTGCCTGACCCGCTGAGTTACTCCAGCATTTTGTGTCTGTCTTCAATAGAAACCAGCAACTGCAGTTCCTTCCTACTCAATAAAAGGACCACCAGAGGTGAGGGATGGATGGGTGCGGTGACAATTGGAGATCCGGAGAATGGTTACTAAAACATTTTAAGAAACAGATACATTCTTACCACATGTGGCGGTGTGAGCGGATGTTTTCATTCTGGTTGCCGCAGTTTTACCATGATCACCGAGGGCTCTGTCATTCCGTCCTTTATTTCCACGCACCTTTCCCACCTGGCCAGGATCTGCCATTTCTGCAAGACGTGAAATATATCTCAAACTCTCACTCAGTTCAATTCAGTTCAGTTTATTGTCACGTGTTACGAGGCGCAGTGAAACGCTTTTGTTACGTGCTAAGACAGTACATGATTACAATCGAGCCGTTTGCAATGTTTAGATGCATGATAAGGGAATAACGTTTCGTGCAAGGTAAAGCCAGCAAAATCCAATCATGGAAAATCCTAGGCTCACCAAAGAGGTGGATAGCAGTTCAGGACTGCTCTCTGCTTGTGGTCGGATTGCTCAATCACTGAATGAGCTTCTACAAGAACTCGGATATCATTAATATAGGCAATGAAACATATAATTTCATGTTCATCTTCTACAGGAATAGAAAATATATATATATGCATGTCCACAAAATGTTTTTTTGTTTAGTTTGGAGATACAGCGTGGGAAACAGGCCCTTCGGCCCACCAAGTCCGCACCGACCAGCGATCCTAGTACACAACAAGTGTACAATGTTGCAAGTAAGAATTTTGTTGTTCTATCTGGGACATGTGACAATAAAACGCTCTTGACTCCTGACCAATGCTATCCTACACGCTAGGGACAATTTACAATTTTACCAAGCCAATTAGCCTACATACCTGCACGTCTTTGGAGTGTGGGAGGAAACTGGAGCACCTGGAGAAAACCTACACAGGTCATGGGGAGAACGTACAAACTCCATACAGACAGCACCTGTAGTCAGGATCGAACGCGGGTCCCTAGCGCTGTAAGGCAGCGACTCGACTGCTGCGCCACTGGGCTGCCCAAATATCCTATGCCGAAATATCACACCCTACGACACTTTCTATGAGCTCTTTCTCGTTTATCATTCAGAATTGTATCAACTTTTCAAATGTCTCCTTACTTCCAGTTATTGGATTTGCCAGATTAGTTGCGGTGATAACACAATTTGTCTTGAGACAGTTATTGCCGGTTTAAAACACCAAGGAGCACATAATGCGGAGTAAAATTTCAATCCAATAAAATGAAGTGCTACAATTTTGTAGGCACCAGCTTCTGAATTAGACATCAACTTCCTTGACCCAATGTTTCTGTGAAACGTTAGAGATCTCATGGCCATAATTGAGAAACAGCAATAACTTGCTTATTGCATGAGGCAACTTTATAAGACTTTGGTTAGACCGCATTTGGAGTATTGCGTGCAGTTCTGGTCTCCACATTGCAGGAAAGATGTGGAGGCTTTTGAGGGATTGCAGAGGGGTTTTACCCTCTCAGAGGGCATTTAATCCATGCTGCCTGGATTAGAGGGATTCAGCTACAGGGAGAGGCTGGATAGACTTGGATTGTTTTCTCTGGAATGACAGAGGTTGATAGCACCTCCTCAAGTCCCAGCCAACATGGTTTGCTCAACTATCTCTGAACTAAACTAAACTAAACTAAACACTGCCAAAAAACTCAAGGGTTCTCCCCAACTCACCTCATGGAGTTGTTGGCATTCCTTTGCACATAGTTTCACTCCCAATCCTTACCTGAGCCCAAGACTAGTTCCAAACGGAAGCTCCTATGTATCGGCGAGACCATGTACAGGCTCGCCGATTGTTTCACTGAACACCTCTGCTCAATCTACCTCGATGTACATGATCGCCCGGTTGATAAACACTTTAACTCCCCCCTCCCTTTCCCACATTGACTTTTCTGTCCTGGGTCTCCTCCACTGTCAGAGTGAGGCCCCAACGCATATTGGAGGAACAGCACCTGATCTTTCACTTGGGCAGCTTACAACCCAGCGGTATGAATATTGGCTTCTCTAACTTCAAGTAACCCTTGCGTTCCCTCTCTCTCCATCCCTCCCCCTTCCTAGTTTTCCGACCAGTCAGACTGTCCTCCTGATTAAATCTTATATTCTATATCTCGTTGTCAACTTCCCCTCGCTAACAACGATCGACACAAAAAGCTGGAGTAACTCAGCGGGCCGGGCAGCATTTCCGGAGAGAAGGAATGGGTGACGTTTCGGTTCGAGACCCTTCCTCTTTGTGTCTATCTTTGGTCTAAGCCAGCATCTGCAGTTCCTTCCTACACAATGATCTATTCTACATTTTCCTTGAACTTTGTCCCCTTTGATCTCTCATTTTCACACCTTACCCTTCGATATCTCGTTTCACACTCCCCTGACTCTCGGTGTGAAGAATGGTCTCGACCTGAAACCCATTGCTTCCAACCAGAGTTGCTGCCTGTTTCACTGAGTTACTCCAGCATTTGCATTTTCTTCCCACACAACTTCTCATAAAAAATACACCCTTGGTCCCTTGAAATGCTTTAGAGTTGGGAAAAATTGCATGGAAATAGGTCCTTCGGCCCACCAAGTCCACATGACCATCGACCACCCATTCACACTAGTTCTATGTCCTACACACGGGGTAATTTATGGAAGCCAGCATCATCAAGGACCCTCACCACCCTGGGCATGTTCTCATTTCACTCTTACATCGGGAAGAAGGTGCAGGAATCTAAAGACCCTGACCTACAGGTTCAGGAACAGATTCTTCCCAACAACCATCAGATCACGAAAAACTCCAACGAGACTTCGATCTGCGAACTGTCTTGGCTGCACGAGGGACTTTAGGCTTTTTCGTTTTGCACTTTATTTACGCAATTTTTTTTGTTTATATTATTTAGGGGGACTGTCGTTACAAACCTGTTGTGCTGCTTCAAGTAAAGGGCCTGTCCCACTTGGGCGTCATTTGCACGTTATTTATGCGACATCATTTTTACACGTTACGAGGCAGGATGCGCGCGTCGTGACGAGCACGTGATGCGCGCATGGCGTGCATTACCCCCGCATGGCGTGCATTACGCTTGCATGGTGCATGGTGACTTAGGCAGTGACGTTCAGACTTTCATCGTTCTGCTTAGGTACCTACGACAACTAAACACTCTTGACTCCTCCTGAGCCATTATTCTCCACGGACGACACGGTGGCGCAGCGGTAGAGTTGCCGCCTTACAGCACCAGAGACCCGGGTTCGATCCTGACTACGGGCGCTGTCTGTATGGAGTTTGAACGTTCTCCCTGTGACCTGCGTGGGCTTTCTCCAGGAGCTCCGGTTTCCTCCTACGTTCCAAAGACTTACAGATTTGCCGGCTAAACGGCTTCGGTGACGTCCCTAGTGTGTGTAGGATGGTATTAGTGTGCGGGGATCGCTGGTCGGCGCGGACTAAGTGGGCTTGTTTCCGCACTGTATCTCTACACTAAACTAAATTAAATGAATCAAGGTTCTGAAGTAGGGCCAGGTCTAATTTGTAGTAGGCTCAGCAGATAGATTCCTCAGAAAAGCTGTGGAGAAATTGCAGGAAACTTGTGCTGAACTCCACGAGTCACAGCACAGTGGGAAGGCTGGCGGTGAGAATTCCACAGGGAGGTTGGGACTCTCTATGAATGACCCTCAGAAACGCTTTAGATTATCATTTAGGTTTAGGTTTATTAATGCCATGTACATAGTGCATGCTGTCCAAACAGTTCGGATGTTGCAGGCGGCACGGTGGCGCAGCAGTAGACTTGCTGCCTTACAGCGCCAGAGACCCGGGTTCGATC